>PISX010032397.1:0-16284 GCA_004024625.1 Mellivora capensis
GAACGGGACAGAGAAAGGAATAGCTTGATTTCAGAGTATGGGCTGCTGCTTTCAGAGGGCTAATCGCCATACAGTAGTCCTGGTCCCCAAGCCACTAGCCATGAGGGAACCCCAGATAGAGCCCTGGACCCACACTAGAACCAGACTGTACTCCCTTTCTCCATTTGGCTTGGGCCCACTTTTGTCTTTTGCTGTCAGCAGTTTTGCTCAGAAAGGATGAAAGAAAATTATTAAAGTCAAGTTAGTATCCTATTGATTACACTTCAAGTGGGGATGTCCTTTGTGGTGAAATAAGCATTTTTATAATTAGAAAGCAAAATAAAAGTGGATTTGGGGATAAGTGAAAAACAATTTTAAATGATGGGACCAAAAAGGCCATCATCGTCCTTTGGGAGAAGCCTGAAAGCAGACACTCACTCAAGAATGATATTAGGGCACCTGAGGGGCTCTGTCAGCTAAGCGTCTTCCTTTGGCGCAGGTCATGATTCTAGGGTCCTGAGATCGAGTCCCGCATCAGGCTCCCTGTTCCGAGGGGAGTCTGCTTCGCCCTCTGCCCCTCCCCTCTCTCATGCTCTCTCTCTCAAATAAATAAATAAAATCTTTAAAATATTGATACTCAGTATGATCGAGGACCAGTGAATTCTACTAAGGACAGATGGTGACAGTGCCACTATTGACTATCGGAGTGGGGTGCGAGCCTGTGTACTTTTAGATAAAATACATCTTGATGTGAAAAATACCACAATTTTTCAGATCCTTAAATTGAATAACAAAATATGATAAACATTTTTGTATTCTTCTGGTTTGCAGAGGGTCTTTGTAGAATTTTTGATGTGTAAGAGGAAATATGGGGGTTGGAATGAAATTTAGGGCATGTGGATTGTCCTGGATGATAAAAGACATGTGATCTCAGGAGCACGTTACGGATACCCCGAGTCATGGACACAGTACTGTGGAAGCACTGGAGATCAGTCCAGCCGTAAGAAAATGTTGTTATTCCTGGTTATATTTTGGCTGTGGGTTTGGGTCAGATTGAGCTTCCCTACTTTTCTCAGTTTAAAACTACAAGTGATTCAGTTTTCAGGAGTTCTCTGTGGAATATTATTATCTTACATAGTAATAGTACTTCTACCAAGGGTGCCTTTCTTTGTATGATCTCGGGGAGGGGGCTTACACGATACGGCTCATTAGAGAGAAGCTTGTTTCTTTCTTGACCTACTTAGAATACTCGCTGGTAGAATTTGATTAAAATTCCATCCCGTGCCTGACACGATAGTTACGTTCATCACTGTACCACCTGATGTCCTTGGAGTACCCATTGCTTTAAAGACACTTATACACAGACTATGTTAGGAAATTACTGAACTGAAAACAATGTCCAGTTAATTGGATTAAGAAAACTTTGTAAAAAGCCACATAACTGTGGTTTATTAATGTATGACAGAATATCTTGTAGGGCTTAGATATTTGCCATGATTCTTCAGTAACTCCTACTAATGATTGCTGGTTTACACAGGGTTAGTTGTTGTAAATAACAGAAACCATTTCTGGTTTGCACAAAAAATAAGGCAGGTGTTGAGTAGATCCTGGTATTTATGTGAATGCTACAGAACCAGGTTGGGGGTAGTTCCTAAGAGAGGACAGGCTCAGGCAAGCTCCAATCGGAGAAATACTCTGTTTAGGATGCCACCATTAAACCAGGTTACTGGAGCCTGTAATCTAAATCCGCTAATATACTTAGATCTGAAACCTTATACTCTCTCCTCCTATTTTGATGGACGGGTTATTGGTTTTTGTGCTTGTGGTGAGCCCTTTCGAATGAGTGTTGAGTCCCAGAGTCTTGCTTACTCAGGATTTTGATCCTGAAATTATTTTCTATCTTTTCTGCCTGATTATCATTTTTCCTAAATTGGAAAATGATAATCAACCTTCCTTCCTTCCTTCCTTCCTTCCTTCCTTCCATCCAGATGTTGCTCCAATGCCATCTTGCCATATGACCTTTCCCTGATCAATCTGTCCAAAGCGTACCACCCTCATGCCTCAGCCTGGCATTCTTTGTCCTCTGTTATTGCCAGGGACCCTCCCCTGCCACATAAAAAAGGCCCTCCATGAGCTCGCTGGCTTTGAATCTCTTTCTTCATTGCTGTATTTTCCTTAGCAGCCAGCAGCTAGCACAGTAGATAGAGAAATGTTTCTTAAATGAATAATACTGGGCAGTCAAATCGATACGTGTCACCTTTGTCTAATGTAGTGTTAAAAGTTCTTCCCCTATGAATTGTTTTCAACTAAGCAGTTGCTGTGAGCAGCTGGGAAGTCAGAACTGTGCTCGTGCAAGGGAGTGGGACAGTTCTGAACTGGGGTGTCCCACTCGGGCTCTGGGACACGTTTAGGCGGTGAGCTCTCAGGAACAAAGGTTTGTTGCGGATCCCATTTAAAAGCTAGTCATCTGGGGGCACCTGGGTGGCTCAGTGGGTTAAAGCCTCTGCCTTCAGCTCAGGTCATGATCCCAGGGGCCTGGGATCGAGCCCCCTGTCGGGCTCTCTGCTCAGCAGGGAACCTCCTTCCTCCTCTCTCTGCCTGCCTCTCTGCCTACTTGCGATCTCTGTCAGATAAATAAAATCTTTAAAAAAAAAAATTCGGAGAAAAGAAACTCAAATGGAGAGACAAAAAAGTGAATGAATTTAATCTGGTATTTATGATATGGAGGGCTAGATTAATAAACTAAAATTAACACTTCAATAGGAATAAATGCAATTCCTTTATATTTAGTGTACAAAAAAAAAAAAAAAACCACTTACCCGATGCTTGACTTAAATGGTACATCATGTATTTTTATTTTTTAAATCAAAGTTTTGTGTACATTGGTGGAAAATGTTGGAAAAACCTAATTTAATCTAGGGCTAGACTGATGCGTTGGAAAGCTGCCCAGGGGTTGTGGGCATGGTAACATCAGGAAGGTCTGTGGGAGGGACCTAGGTGGTGAGGGGAGGGCGTAGGTGACATTTACTGGGTGGAAGGTATTTCCCCTGTCCCTAGATTATCACAGTAGCGAGAGAGGAAGAGCCTGTCATTTCTGTCACGAGTGGAGACACTGAGATTCAGAGAAGCTCTGTCAGTGTTCAAGGTCACCCTAGCAGGACGCTGCCCACGCCACACCCTCGACTCTAGGGCCTGTCCCTGTCGCTGTGATCTGGTTTGCCACCTGCAAACACCTGCCTGTATGTTTTTACAGACATCTAACTCCGACCACGGGTGTCATTTAGAAGTGCCCAGGGGGCACCTTTCCTCCAGGGGCTCTCCTGACACACCCAGCTTCCCCCCTCTGTGCAGGGTACCCCGAGACACGGTTTGCACCTGCACCTAGAGCGCTCCTTCGGGACAGGTCTCCAGCCCCCACTGTGCAGGCAGGCTCCGTGCTTCACGCTCCTGGCTGGTGTCCCCTGTTCCTCTTGCGCTGGTCCTCTTCCGCGCATCACCAGCGCTCCCAGGACCTGCCAGAGAAACTGCACGCTCGCGCCCGGCTCCCAGCCCGCTTCTGGCGGGGCGGTCTCGCGCGGACAGGCCCAGCTTCCAGACTCAAGCGCCCGTCTCTGAAACCAGCAGCTTTTTCACAATGCCCTGTTGTTTTCCTCCAGATAAACAGCTCCTAATGCTCCTTTATTCTGTAGTAAAATTGTCTGATTCTCCGACTGACACGATCATATTTATGACTTGAAGCCTCTCTGACCAATAACATAAGAGGTGCCCTGTTTGTTCTGATTCTTCTGAGAATAATCTGATGGACAGGATTATTAACGTCGCCACTCTGCTCACCCAGCACGCTGTGTGAGCTGGTTCAAAAACACAGAACTTCCGAAAGCTTGGCAGAGCTATTTCTTGTTTGATTCAGCCTCCCATAGTTAATATTCAGAGGAAATTGTTTATTCATAAATTGACTTTATTACCCATCACTGCTGGGATATCATTGAGACACCATTAATGTGTTTGTGCAATTATTTTCATTTTTGTCTTAAAGGCATTTATGATTTCATGTGCTTGAAAACCCAGGAATTTTCTCCTTTTTTTTTTTTTTTTTTGTCTGTATATATTATCTAATATAACTAAGCGTTCTGGACTAGGTTTCAAGTGGATCTCTAAGCTATCTTTTTTTTTAATAAATGCAGTGAAATTTGTCTTGATGGAAGAACACAGAAAACGGTGGAGACTCATCCCGTGGGTGGGCACGGCGGGTTGTATTCTAGGTTGTGTCGAGTAAAGTGCAGCCAGAGCTAAATGACATTTGTCAGTGAAGTGTTAACAAGACATTTTCTGTTGGAAACTCAGAGGCCACCAGAACAAGGCCACAAGCACTTCCTGGGGCAGAGGCGCTGCTGTCATTTTCACGATGGTTTGCGGTAGGATCCTGTCGCCTTAGGGGCTTTCTAAACCCTCCCTGGGAACAGATCCTTGTCCCTTCTGTGAGTCCCGGAAAGCCAGTCAGCGTTCAAGGAGGGAACGCAGCATCTTATGGCAGGTGCCCGTGCATTTGGGGACGTTTGCATTTCCTGGAATGTGACCGTGTTACTTATGACTGTGTTACCGACTTATTTATCACCAATTGTGTCCTGTTTTTAACCCCGGGAATCGTGCAGGGGAGAAAAGAAGGCATAATCCTCAGAACTGGTGTCTTCCCATTGTGAAGGAGGGTTTTTATTGGCAAGTCTGCTGGCCTCCTCCCAGTTAAGTACCGCCATCACGACAGGCCAGGCTGCTGCGCCACGAGCAGTTCGCACTGGGGAGGATCATGTCTTGTCTTTCCTTCGCGTCAGGACTGCGGGGCTTACCGCCTCTGGGAAGGAGCAAGGAAACGTGAAAACGACCCTTGAAGCAGAGCCAACATGAAGGTTTACCTGCTTCAAGGAATAGAAACAGAATATTGATTGGGTTACGCCACGTAGGAAAACATTTGTAGACGATAATACACACTGATGACGTTCTGTGGCCCGGCGTTCCGCCACGTGGGAGCCCTTGTTAACTTACACCACGGATCGCACTGGAGTAATTTCTCCTGCTTCAGTTGCACGTTCCAGGGGAATCCGTTGGAGTGACCCTGTGAAACTGCTTTCTCAGAAGAACACAAATCAGAATCGCTCACCCAGGCTGTGTTTTTGTAGACACCATATGGCATTAGACCGTGACAAAAACTAGGTACCTATGAAATGGAATGTTCGAGTCAAGTGACTAGACTTTTACTTGCTCACGTGGTTTGAGGTCCGTCTGTAGGAAAGCAGATCATTGGGATTCACTGATTCGAGCTTTACTCCACAATACGCTGGTTTTACTCCCTCTCGCTTCTCAGTCATAGGTGAGGTCCGGCCTTTTCTCACCGAACGCCTTTAAGGAAATTGAAAGAGAAACAAACGGGAAGGGGATGTGATAGCATCCGTGTTTATTAGTTTGTGATCATCCATTGTTGTCGGCACCTCCTGGCCCAGAAGTCCTTCCCATGCACAGACCTGGGTGAGGATTCCCTAGCGGGGTGCCTGGGGGGCTCTGTTGTTAAGCCTCTGCCTTTAGCTCAGGTCATGATCCCAGGGTCCTGGGATCGAACCCTGCATTGAGCTCCCTGCTTCGCGGGAAGCCTGCTTCTCCCTCTCCCACTCCCCCTTCTCGTGTTCCCTCTCTCGCTGTGTCTCTCTCTGTTAAATAAAACCTTTCAAAAAAAGAAAAAAAAAAGGCTTCCCTGTCTTCCCAGTTGAATAAACTGAGCAGTTGGTAGAGTCGGGTGTGGGTTCCATGTCCATCTCATTAGAATGACCTGTTGTGACCCTTTGTGCGTCCAAACTTTCTTCTCCTCCTGCAAGAATCAGGGTTTTGTCCTCACAGTTACACTCGTGTTTCCTTTTTGAATGTCATGCAGGCTTCCTTCCGACAAAACTGGGTTGTGTTTGGCACCCTTCTTACCCATTGCTGGGTCCTTCTCTGTGATGAAGTCCGAGCTCAGATGTCACCTTCTCAGAGAGGCGGTCACCTGAAAGAGAGCCTACCCCCATCGCGCCGTCTTATCACATAATGCTGCATATGTTTGAGATGGTACCGCGTCCTTCCTTCCTGTCCGTGCCGTTCAGATATGCGTGGTGTGCACATCTGTATGCACGTGTTCCATGTGCACGTAGTTTCACCTCTCCTCCTCCGTCAGCAAGTAAATTTGGGAGAGGGGAGGGATCTGTTCATGTTTTCCTGGCTCTGCATCCATTCCTTATGACATGATATGAACACAGTAGGTCCTTTGTAGATATGTGTGGTTGGGTAGACGCGGGTATGACGTGAACACATTCCTGCTGTGGGATTTCATGCCAGGTGATGCTTTCTGGATTCATTTTATATAAACGTGGAGGTTTACTAGAAGAGTTCTTAATTGGCATGATTAGAAATTCATATTCAATGAGGAATTATAATAATGTTAATATATAATATTGTATTAGTATATAAACAAAAGGTTTGGTTGGGTCATTATATAGCTTTTCCTTGAATATGACTGTATTTTGATATTACCTTTCTGGAATACGTCATACCCACACTGTATCATCAATGATTATTGATTTTAAATCAATTTATTTTAATTGTTTAAATTTATTTAATATGGAAGAAACACTTTAAAAAACACTTGAAAATCAGTATTTATGCAGAAGCATCTGGATTTGTGTTCTTTTCTGTATACCCAGTTCAGGACCATGATTGTGACTCGGTTTCACTGTCTTCCCCAGGATTCACCTAACTCTCACAGAAACAGCAGCTCTTGGTGTTGTGTAAAATGTGACCTTTTACATCCATTGCATTAAAGTAGAGACTGAAACGGACAAGGACAACAGGACTTGCACACAAACATCACATTCTTGGTAGATTCACACTCGCCTTGGAACCGGAAGTGGGGCTGTCCCCCGACCGGTCGTGTTGAATGTGCCTCAGCAACAGAGTCCGTGTTCTGGGGGGAACAGGGAAGCTTTGTGAGGAGAGCTTTAGGTCATTAGGGACCTGGTAAGAAAGCACCTGATGTATTACGTCAAAAATATTTTTTTTTATTAATTTATATTTCCTTTGGTACAAAGAATATACTAGGTTGGACTTTTTGGGGTTTTTTTTTGTTTGTTTTTGTTTTTTTTTAAAGATTTTATTTATTTATTTGACAGGCAGAGATCACAAGTAGGCAGAGAGGCAGGCAGAGAGAGAGGGAGGAGGAAGCAGGCTCCCTGCTGAACAGAGAGCCCGATGCGGGGCTCGATCCCAGGACCCTGAGATCATGACCTGAGCCGAAGGCAGAGGCTTTAACCCACTGAGCCACCCAGGTGCCCCAAGGTTGGACGTTTTAATATCAATCTTTTAACAGCTTAGATTTAGATAATTAAATGGAATGGAAATGGAAAATACTTCCAGGTAGGAATGCTTTTGTGAACTTTCTATTTGCACCACTTGTCCCCTGGATGTTTCTTACGATTTAGTTGTTCATTGTTTTCTCAGCAAATACTCATTGAACATCTGCCATTCTAGTCAGTAGGAATGATGTGCTCCATTCTTTGCCCAAGTCTGCTCTCTACCCTTTTGGGTTGACTCTCCCTTCCAGGAGCTGACCCCGCAGACCACGTCTGTGGGCTCTGGTGCTCTCTGCTGCTCACTGGCTTCTCGGAAGGACCCCCTCAGGTTGCCTGTCGCTATACACACGGACATACCAGTGGCCTGTTCCACATGACTTTCTTTTTCTCAGTCCTTATAACCTTCCCTTCCCTCAGCTTTTGAAACATGGAGGCAGGAATCTTTGCTGCTAGCACTGGGGGTCCTTAGCTATCCCATGTGATTCCTCTGTCCCCGACTCTGAACCTTCATAAATAAATGCTTTATAAATTAGCCTAATTGAAGTGTACTGTTTCCCATTGGGACTCTTTGGATTTAAGATTCTTGTGAAAATATTGAAGTGCCTTTTGAGTCATTAGGAAAGGCTGAGACATTTTGATAAATTTTAGTACTCATTTTATCCTAAGATAGTGTTGATTGTGCTTTGAAACCTTGACAACCAAATGAACTGTTAACTTGGTTAACTTAATTACCGAGAATGTCTGGAATAATTCCTGGAGTTAAAATCAAAATTGCAGAAATTTAATGGGCTTATTAGACCATTTGTAGAGTGCATGAAGCCTAGCCTAAGAATATTTAATGGTTTAGCTAAGGACAAAGAACTATAGGACAGACTCATATATGAGTACAGATCCAGAATACTAAGCAAAATATTAGCAAATTGTATTTACCAGTATAGTGCTTTAAATTTACCAAATCATGACTAATTCTGTTTCATCACTTGAATGTAAAGATGGTTCACCATTAAGAAATCCATTGATATGTTTTATTGCATTGAATTAAAAAGAAAATCCATATGAATACATGCATGCTCAAAAAAAAAGATTGAAAAATCAAACCTCAAACTATTTTTTTTATTTCTTTTCAGCGTAACAGAATTCATTGTTTTTGCGCCACACCCAGTGCTCCGTGCAATACGTGCCCTCCATAATACCCACCACCTGGCTCCCTAACCTCCCACCCCCCGCCCCTTCAGAACCCTCAGGTTGTTTTTCAGAGTCCGTAGTCTCTCATGGTTCATCTCCCCCTCCAATTTCCCTCAAATCCCTTCTCCTCTCCATCTCCCCATGTCCTCCGTGTTATTTGTTATGCTCCGCAAATAAGTGAAACCATATGATAATTGACTCTCTCTGCTTGACTTATTTCACTCAGCATCATCTCTTCCAGTCCCGTCCATGTTGCTACAAAAGTCGGGTATTCATCCTTTCTGATGGAGGCATCATACTCCATAGTGTATACGGACCACATCTTTCTTATCCATTCGTCTGTTGAAGGGCATCTTGGCTCTTTCCACAGTTTGGCGACCGTGGCCATTGCTGCTATAAACATTGGGGTACAGATGGCCCTTCTTTTCACCACATCTGTATCTTTGGGGTAAATACCCAGTACTGCAATTGTGGGGTCATAGGGAAGCTCTATTTTTAATTTGTTAAGGAATCTCCACACTGTTCTCCAAAGTGGCTGCACCAACGTGCATTCCCACCAACAGCGTAAGAGGGTTCCCCTTTCTCCACATCCTCTCCAACACACGTTGTTTCCTGTCTTGCTAATTGTGGCCATTCTAACTGGTGTGAGGTGGTATCTCAATGTAGTTTTAATTTGAATCTCCCTGATGGCTAGTGATGATGAACATTTTTTCATGTGTCTGATAGCCATTTGTATGTCTTCATCGGAGAAGTGTCTGTTCATATCTTCTGCCCATTTTTTGATATGATTACCTACCTCAAAACTACTTTTTAAAAATATTTATTTATTTGACAGACAGAGATCACAAGTAGGCGGAGAGGCAGGCAGAGAGAGAGGGGGAAACAGGCTCCCTGCTGAGCAGAGAGCCCGATTTGGGACTTGATCCCAGGACCTGGGATCATGACCTGAGCTGAAGGCAGAGGCTTAATCCACTGAGTCATCCAGGTTCCCCAAACCTCAAACTATTCTTAAGGTGTAAATAGCCTACCTCTTGTAAAAATGTAAGTCTGCCACTAGTTTTATATTTGGGGGCTACATACTGGACGCGTGCTCAATAATGTGCTGAACAAAACAACAGTGTCCGAGGGGCACTGGGTTTTCCAATTCCATAATGGAGCTGGAGCTATTGTAATAGATCAACAAAAATCAACAAGAATTACAAGTGTTTGAAAAGGAAAGATAAACTTAGTCCCAGATATTATAATCTTAAAAGCCTATGAAACTTAGAGAATAATTTTTAGAAGTAATTTAAAAATTGATTAATTTTGATAGATATAATATCAACATGAAAAATCAATAGGTTTTTCATTCCATTACTAGGAATAATTACTTGAGATCTATATGACAAAATTATCATTTATAATAACAGTCACAAATATAACAAAGGATAATAAAAGAAATTGTGCAGAAATTATAGAAGAAATTTAAAAATTTACTAAGATTATACATATAGATTATTAATTGAAAATGGCCAGTATTGTGATCTGTTTCTCCTAAATTATTCTGTATATTGAATGCAGTCCCAGTCACACTGGATCTAGATAAACTGCCTAAAGCTGTGTGTGTCAGGAAGCACAGTTTGAAGGTGGTGTTTGAAGTACAAGGGACTCACTGGGGATGCGGCTTGTGAAAGGTGCAGGGCGGGGATTGGGGGGCAGGTGTAGCAGGGAAGATCGCTGGGCCACGATGTGGGTCTGGCACCTGTGGCAGGACGCTGGGGAGGAGGAGATCTTGGAGGTGCTGCGTCTGGAGGCTCTCGGCTGACGGCTCCCCGTGGCGGGTTCACACTTAAAGAGACACCGCCGCAGCCAGTGCCGGAGTTCGGTGGGAACCTCAGACCGTAACTTAGCGCTGTCCTGGGGTGATTCGGTCCTCTTGCATCCTTGTCTCCAGACCAGGGGCTGTGACTGGGACCTGGTTGTATTTTATTTATCGTGCTGATCTAAGAGAATGGTGACAAATAAATGAATTGGTATATTAACAATGAATGAGAGAGATTCGTCTCTACGAGCCCCCTTTGTCTTTAGGCCGGGAGAGCAGGAAGCAGTATCTTGGAGGAGCCGAATCACGTCTCCCACGGCTGAGGGTGTCACTTGTTACTAACAGGCTCAGAGCGTCTGGGCCAACGAGCCGTGGAGCATTTGAGCAGGTGGCGAGAAATTCGCTGTGTGAATTTCATAATTCTCCTAAAAAAAACAAGTACATGTTGGAGAAAAAAACGTGTTAATTTGCTGTGGTGCTATTCCAGAGCTAATGGGCACATTTCTTCATATGCTTGAGAATGCTTTTTAATCATCAAATTATAGCACTGGTCGGTTTAGAGATGGTTAATGTTTTAGTGCCGCCAAGTATCTTTTTTAAAGAATCAGGCACTTCAGTAGTTATATAAATAAGGCTGAAAACTGTCATTCACTTCTTTTTAGCCCAAAATCATTGCAGAATCACAGTAAGTGATCTAAGTATAGAAACGGACTTACACATTTTTACTTAATTTCGCTGGTAGATTTCAGAGTTACTTTGTATTTATTCTTAAAACCCTGTTTGTAGGTACAGTTGCTACTATGGTCTGAATCCCCAGTTTCCCATGTTGAAATCCTAACCCAGACACCTCAGTGTCCAGGAGGTGAGGCCGTCACGAAGGGCAGAGCCTTGTGGGTGGGATTAGCGTCCTTATAAAAGAGGCCCAGAGATGCCCTCAGCAGACCCTGAACCTGCTGGCATCTCCACCTTGAATTTCCTAGACTCCACATCGTGGGGAATGCATTTCTGTCTTTATGAAGCCACTGAATCTGTGGTGTTTTCTTACAGCAGCCTAGAGGGACTCAGACATTTGTTTAAGTGTATTTCAAAATCTGTTTATCCCTGTCTCTACCTCAGTGTTGAGGGACATTGCCTCATACACAGAATGATCCAAAAAACTACTTACTAAATGAGTACTTACTTGCTTGAAATAGATAATGTGCTCATAACAACTTTTAAATGCCACAGATATCCAAGGAATATTAGAGGTGAATTTGCTTCAAAGGTTTCTTTGCCAGAATCCAATAACTATATTATTAATTTCATGGGGAAAAAAGACAAAAAATGTTAAGATATGTCTTTCTTACATTAGTCATTGGGAATGGAGCGTTTGCCCTTCACACCCTTGTGTTTTGAAAATGGTATCTTTCGGTGGAAAGGACTAAACTCGTCAGCACGTAGCTGTAGTCTTCAAAGTAAAAATTCTCTGGAAGGATTTGTAGGAAATCGTGCAAATGACCTTTCACCTTTTCTGCAACGGTGCAGTTAGCGTCTCGAGTTAATATTGGGCACCGAGGTTTTAGCACCTTTGTGAAAATGAATTCCTGTCAGTGTTTGGAATGTAGATAATTGAATGGAATGAAATGATGTGGTAAGAGGTATGTCAGTGTCTTCCTGGTTTTAATCTGCTTACCAATAGAGTACTGTGTTTACTTGTCCCTTTCTTATTCTCTCCATACTCTCTGTTGATAATGTAAAAATCCCGTACAGCTTTGCCAAATGTTTCATTGGAATTTATCAGCTACTATTGCATATCCATTTTGATAAATTTTGACATAATGAAGTATAGTTACTGTCACAATGTTAAATGTTTATTATATAAAATATAAATAAAATATATGTTGGAAATATAAAATATAATACAATAAAAAATATATATATACATATATATATTCCTTTTTAACCACAGAAACTTCACCCACCAACAGAAAAAGAAAGTTATAGAAACTGCTAGGTAATTTCCTTGAATTCTTCTCATATTTCCCTCACACTGCATTCCCTCTACCGTATTTATGTGGCTGTAAACCTTGGCTTAGCACTGGGAATCTAGCTCTCATTCTGTTTTTGGCCCTGTGGTGTTTATACTTGGCCTTCCTAGAGTTGGCACATGGCCATGGACTTGGACTTGTCCTCTGGTTTGCTTTTCATTCCAGCCAGTTCAAGTGCTAGTCTGTTGACGAACTTGCCTATCAGGTCATTTTTCCCCTGTCATATAGACATATAGACAAATTAGGTCTGTCATTACCACCGTTTGTAAAGAGAGAGTCTTCGTGATAAAGAGACTGTGGTGGTTCTCTTTCACATTGATGATACTGAATCGGCACAAAGATCTACCCTTGGACTCAATATCCTTAGCCCCTTCCAGTGAAATACACTTTTTCAAGACACATCAGTTTCATATTATTCTTGGATATCTTCTAACTTCACTGTGATGTTACTCCTTGTCATTTTGTTGGATATTGTGTCCCTGGTTACCAACTCGGATGAGCTACTCTGGTCATCTGGAAGAAGGTAAATATTTTATATGTTAAGAACATCATTGACTGATTTGAATACTTGAAATATGTCAAAAGATGATTCAGTTCCCTCTGTTTGGTACTAGATGGAACTGAGTTCTGTAGAGATGTTCTGCCAAAGATTTCTTCTGGCCCATTTCCTGGAAGCCTTTGGAGAAAGGTCAGCTGGCTCGTGAGCACTGGGCTGGGACAGTAGATGCTGGGTTCTGCCCTGTGTGGTCTCGGTGTCTTACCTTATGCAAGTCGCAGTGTTTTTCTGTGTCTTGGTTTCCTCATCTGTAAAAGTGGTAGATGATGAGAGGACTTTATTGCTCTTACTCCTGCATCTGGGCTTGGGAAGGTTGGATTTGTTTTGGAACATGATAGTTTAGTTGTACCTCTATGTGCCCTGAAGCCCAGGATCTTACCTTCATGCTTAAATGCATCCCTTCTCTGTTTCTGCTGCCTGGTACCATGTGTTTAGATCTTCCAGTGCACATGGAAACAATGAAATCAAAGCAAACCTTATGTCCCAGAATATGTCCTGTGAGGTCAGAGAACCATGAGCGAGAGGAGAAAGGAATGTGGCTCACAATTTAGTTGGACCATGTGCCTTCCTCTGTTGAGTGGACTCATAGTTACCATTCGCCTGGGCCATGGCCACCAAAGGTGTTGTGGTTCAACTGCACCATCCTCACTGCACTCCCCCCAGAAGGACGGGAAAGGCCATTTAGGACCTGTGGCTGTGGATGGGCAGTTGGGCTGTTAATGTTTCTCTCTTTTCTCGGTGTTTGTTTCTATTCCGTGCCCGCCTCCCAGCGTTCCCAGTGCGGGTGCTCGCTGCGGGTGCTAGGGCTTTTCCGATTGCAGTTCTGCCCTCGTACTCCGACAGAGTCTGCTCCCCAACTCCTTCCTTCCCTTCTTCCTCACCTCCTTCCCCTCTGAGCTGGCTGTTAGAGGGGAGGCCACACATGAAACTCACTTTTATTCTAAGCAAAGGGCTCACACTTTCTCACAATAACTTAATTTTTGAAGTACCTGTATTTATAAAAGGAGTTGGCCCATCACAATGAGAGATGAGAAGCTTTCTGGCTTTGTACTATTTCAGATATTCAAAGTATAAAACCATATATTTTTTTAAAAGATTTTATTTATTTATTTGACAGACAGAGATCACAAGCAGGCAGAGGCAGGCAGAGAGAGAGGAGGAAGCAGGCTCCCCGCGGAGCAGAGAGCCTGATGTGGGGCTCGATCCCAGGACCCTGAGATCATGACCTGAGCTGAAGGCAGAGGCTTTAACCCACTGAGCCCACCAGGCGCCCCTAAAACCATATTTTTTTAACAGAGCAGCTATTCCACGACCTCATGAATCATACATCAGGATGCCTAGCACATTTGGTTACTTCTACCTAGTATCATAATGACATGTAAAAAAAAAAAAATAATCCCTCAATTTTACCACTTTTGCCTTTTCTACTTAAGACCGATTGCTTATCCTCTTATGTATCTTCATATTTACTCCATTTCTCTTACTTTTGTCTCCACGGTGGAAGCTTTGTCTTTAAACCCAGGAATTTTAATGACATTCTGCTGTTTTTGCAATGACTGTGTTTTTAAGGTGTTCTGGGAAATTTAGTATTTACTATTCTGGGAAATTTAAAAACTGTGTTAAATCAAAATGTGAAATGTCCACTAAGCACTTCTTTATGAAATCCCATTTGAAAAAAAAAACCAAAAACACAAAACCTAACTCAGCTCTTGGGACAATCTTCCAGTCAAGCCAAGAGACCAGTCGTTAGACGTTTTCAGCGCGTCTGTCTGTTTTTACTGACGAAGCGAATGAGGACGATCCGTGGACTATCTCGAATTGTGTGGAGTTCTGTTTTTAAAAACTGCTCGAGTTGTCTCATCCTGTCCTCTTCCTTTTTTTCTATTTACCCTGGCAGGAGAAACTGCTGTTCCTACCAAAGGAGTCATTTTAGTTGGGGATGAAGCTTTGACCGGCGATGGGTCAGCGTGGCCGTGACAACAGGTGCCCCTGAACTCTGTGCGAGAAGCGCTGCTGAGAGCTCTGTGCTCTTTGCCGACAGCAGCGTCCCGCTCTTCACCAGCAGACCCAGCCCCGACCCGGGGAGCAAGGGCAGACGGCGAGCGGTCTCCTGTGGTGGTTTCAGTAGTGCCTGTCACTCCTCAGCGAGACCCCTCAGTGTCCTTCCATGGTCTAGTCGGTTCATGTGATCCGCCACTCCCTGTCGTAGAATTTATTTTTAATTTCCCCTCTTCATCCGTTATCATTGTATTTTCCCTTATGTCAAGCCATCTGTCAGCCCAGTAGTATGATCAAGTTTAAGGAGCGTGTTTATTTTGATCTTAAGTTTCTAAATATATTTTATAGTATTCTTGGCCTTAGGTTTCTTTTTTAAAAAATATTAAAAATATCAAAAAAGTTTTTTCAAAAGATTTTATTTATTTGTGAGCAAGAGCATGAGCAGGCAGAAGGAGGAGGAGAGGCAGGCTCCCCACTGAGCGGGGAGCCCCGTGCGGGGCTGGATCCCTGGGCCCGGGCTCCTGACTGGAGCTGAAGGCAGAGACTCACTACTTCACCGACTGAGCCTTCCGGGCGCCCCCTGCCTTGGGTACTTTTCACAATTTTTCTGAGATCCCCATGAGATAGATGCTGTTATTGTTCCAGTCCCATATAAAAATTGAGACTCACAATGTTAAATAAATAAGGTGTTCAAGCTCCCAACAAGATTAAAGAGTTTCTGACTCTGACGTCTGTGATCTGAACAATGAGGGCGCTCTGTGTGCGGGGTGGGACAGGCGCTAGCAAGGGAGAGGGTGACTTAGTCTTCTTTACCTAGGCAGAGACAATAGAATCTTTGAGGTTGGAAGCTAGGCTTCGACCCTCCGCATTTATAAAGCTGCTTTTTTTTTTTAATAAACAAATTTTTATCCCCAGGGGTACATGTCTGTGAATCGCCAGGTTTACACACTTCACAGCACTCACCATAGCACATACCCTCCCCAATGTCCATTGCCCCACCCCCCTTTCCCGACCCCCTCTCCCCAGCAACCCTCAGTTTGTTTTGTGAGATTGAGAGTCACTTATGGTTTGTCTCCCTCCCAATCCCATCTTGTTTCTTTTCTTCTTTTTCTGCCCCCCTAGTCCCCCATGTTGCATCTCCACTTCCTCATATCAGGGATATCATATGTTAGTTGTCTTTCTCCGATTGACTTATTTCACTAAGCATGATACCCTCTAGTTCCATCCACGTCGTTGCAAATGGCAAGATTTCATTTCTTTTGATGGCTGCATAGTATTCCATTGTGTATATATACCACATCTTCTTTATCCATTCATCTGTTGATGGACATCTAGGTTCTTTCCATAGTTTGGCTATTGTAGACATTG
>PISX010032398.1:0-16271 GCA_004024625.1 Mellivora capensis
GAAAGGTGACTGGGGAAGACTTTTGATTATATAATACAAAATAGAACTAAGACATAAATCGTGACATTCAGTACTGCTTAATATTAAATGCAAAGAGAGGCTTGACCAAATTATATAGTATGTAAATTATATCTGAATAAAACTGTTTCTTTTTTTTTTTAAAGATAAAAAAATCCCAGGACCCTGAGATCATGACCTAAGGCAAAGGCAGCGGCTTAACCCACTGAGCCTCCCAGGTGCCCAATAAAACTGTTTCTTAAAAAAAGGTTTCTTTTTGGCTTGACCATTAAAGATAGCAAAGAAGATCATTGCCTGTCATCTAAGCACAGGCTGGGAATTGAAAGCCTACATCAATGTATCACACCGTTTCCATTTCTTAGCCTCATTCTTTTGTTTTCTCTTTTTTAAGATTTTATATATTTATTTTAGAAAGAGAGAGAGAGCACACGAGTTGGGGGAGTAGCAGGGAGAGAGGGTTAGAGAGAATCCCAAACTGAGTAGGGAGCCTGACTCGGTGCTCCCTCCCTAGACTCTGAGATCATGACCAGAGCCAAAATCAAGAGTCACATGCTTAACCCATTGAGCCACCAGGGTGCCCCTACTTCATTCTTCTTCAGCATCATGGGACTTCTATTTCTCCAGCTTAGGTTAAGTGGGGAAGGATTTATGGGGCCTTTGAAGAGAGGCAGCCACCTGAGCTGGGATTCATTACCATTGTGATCTGGTGATTCTGTATCAACAGTATTTAAGAACAACAGTGCCAATTTCTTTCTTTTTTTTTTTAAAGTTTTTATTTATTTATTTGACAGACAGAGATCACAAGTAAGCAGAGAGACAGGCAGAGAGAGAGGAGGAAGCAGGCTCCCTGCTAAGCAGAGAGCCTAATGCGGAGCTTAATCCTAGGACCCTAGGATCATGACCTGAGCCTAAGGCAGAGGCTTTAACCCACTGAGCCACCCAGGTGCCCCAACAGTGCCAATTTCATTCTGTTTTTCATCCTGTTCTTTATCCACCACCTGAACAGTTGACTCACCTAAATCAATTTTTTTTCCCATTTCTCTCATTATCATTTTTATGTTTCTGTTAGTCTTCTTTGTTCTTTGGAATGGCTTCTTATTACTAAAGCAATACTGGGTAGATATGGTAGCAAGAGGTTGTTTCCTATGTGGTTTATCGCCCTCTGAGCATGAGGTTGAAATAAGGTGGCCCAGGCAGAAAGAACTGCCTGTATCACAAGGTATATGGTTGATAGGACCAGAGGCACATCATTCTGGCTGGGTGATTGCTTGTCATCATAAAACCAATCTTACCTTGCTTGTACATGTAACATTTTAAGGGCTTCAGGGGATATTTCAGTATTTAAAGAAGGCGAGACAATCAAGTGGTAACATTTTCAGCATAAACTCGCTCAATTCATGACTTCATTCATTCCAAATTGGTCAATTCAATTACATCTAAATTCTGCAGAATTTTCTGTGTGTTGAATTCTGCTAGGACTCTGCCTGACTAGTCCATTCTGTTCAATTATGTCTACCATGAAACTGTAAGTCTCCCTATCACTTAACTAGCAAATCTGAGAAAATGAAGATTTACCAGGGACTTGCTAATATTTTCATACAAAGTGTCGCACTCCTTTGAACTACATTCACAGACTTCTGTGTCATATATCTGGGAGTATGGCTAGTGACTAATGACCATAACTGAATAAAATCATAAATGATTAAAAAGTTATGGTGTTATCATGGAGTGAAAATCTGATTAGAGAGGGTGAGAAATAGAGGAGCCAGTATAGGCAGAAAGGATAGAAAACACTCTCAATGAGATGTACAAGAGGGGAATGGGCAGAAACTTGAAGCAAAGGTCAAGTCAGAAATGGCTTTGAAGTGGAAGAATTTGCTGATGGTAATAAACCAGCAGAGTAGGAAAAATAAAATATGCAGAAGGAAGAGGGAAGCATCACTAGAATGATGCACTTGTGTAGGCAAGAAGTGAGTACTGCACATTGTTGGAGTACTCAGAATATTTCCAGACTGTTCCCATGTGTCATTATGCTACTTACTGTCATTTCAGGCTTCAAAAGAGATAAATAAATGTTAGCAACTCTTTGTTTCATTGCTAGTATTTTTGGTTTCTTTTTGAACATTTAGTATTATAATTTCTTGTTGAAATGCTTTAGGGTGAATTTTAATTCAGAGAAATGGGAAAATCCACTAATCATGTCCCTCTTCCATTGTCCTGTGAAGAAATATTTCCCAAGATTTTAATTGCTCAGGGAAAACTTCAAAATCAACATCAGTGTAAAGGATCCATGAATAGCTGAGATTTTCTAGGCACTTGGGCAGGAAAAGAAATTGTAGCTCACACAACAATAGCACTGTAATCAATGATTTCTGCTGAACTCTTTGCAGAGTATTCACTGGAATTCCAAGTGGGTTTAATATGCAGGAGACAGATCCAATCAGACAAAGATGGGGAAGGCTTTGCAAATAGGAGGAATGTTCTTTGCTCTGGTTTGTAGTCCCCACTATACTGATTGTGTTGATGGAGTTTTACTTCTCCCATTCATTCTTGCCTTTGTTGTTGATGACATTAATATATTTTTAGGAGCCAAGCATCCAGGGATAACCAGAGAGATGTAGCTTATATCATGCATTATCAGGATGACAGCAGAGATATTATTAGCTGAAAATCTGCTTTTTCAGTACAAGACCAATGGTGGAGGGTATTAAGGGGGGCACATATTGCATGGAGCACTGGTATGGTGCATAAACAGTGAGTCTTGGAACACTGAAAAAAATTTTAAAATAAATGAAGGTGTTGGGGGCACCTGGGTGGCTGAGTGGGTTAAGCCTCTGCCTTTGGCTCAGGTCATGATCTCAGGGTGCTGGGATAGAGCCCCACATCCCATTCTCCACTCAGCAGGGAACCTGCTTCCCTCTCTCTCTCTGCCTGCCTCTCTGGCTACTTGTGATCTCTCTCTCTCTCTCTCTGTAAAATAAATAAGTACAATCTTTAAAAAAAAATTAAGATATTAAAGAAATAAATAAAATTTAAAAGATTAAAAAATAAAAATTAAAAATAAAGCAATGCCAAACAAAACAAAACATGGAAGACATTCTTTTCCTTTTCTATTATTTGCTTACCAGCAATCTTGTTCATGCCTCTAATCAGATTTCTTTAAGTCCAGAGTTATTTAAACATAGCCGTATTTCTTATCCTGGACACTCAAATTTGGCCTCTTTTTTTAAAAACCCCTATATGGGAGTAAATAAATGACTGAGAGTTTTACTGATTTTAAGTTAGAGCATAAGCAATCTGGCCATAGCTACCAGCATCTAGTATTTAAGGGAAGGATTTGATTCCAGCATTATGTTCTTTCATTTTCCCACCACCTAGCATAGATCTGGCTGCAAATGGCTCCAGCAACATGCATGTGACCCAATTTGAAATACGCCTTTCAAGCAACTTTGACTCCTCAGCACTCTTGTATTCCCAGTGATTTAACGATAATGCTTTCCAACATGTCATTGGTCTCACATATTAACAAAGTCCCTCATCTAATTCCAGTACATGTTTAACATCTTTTTGAGGTTACAATCTTGTTTTCCAAATAAAAATGAAATAAATTACAATTGGAAATGTATCTCTCAAGATGAAACTCTGCCAAAATAGAGTGTTCTACAATTCATATGATTAGTATAGTTTTGCCATTTCTTTTCTGTGTGGCTCATTTTACATATGACAGTAGGCCCAGGCAAGCTAATCGATCTCAGTGCACAGAGATTATGGAGTATCTTGTCCTATTAGTGCTTCTACACAGCTACCAGGAAAAAGCAGCATGACCAAAAAATGCCATGGGACATGAGGTTCTCTAAATAACCTCACTGTAATTTTTCAAATTGTTGTCAAATGTCTTCTTCAGAACAGCACCAAATGTCAATGAAGACTCAGGTATCTGTTCAGGGTAGAATCATGTTGTTCAAACAGCAAGAGAAAAACAGACCAGATGCTCTCTGGTGCTAAAGAGAGGAAGAAAGAAAGGCCATTGATGCTACCTATCATTTTGGAGATAATATCTCTCTTCTCTGAACTAGAAGATCATTGTGGAATTGGCTTTGCCTAAACTAGGCTGTTAGTGTGATGACCGAATTTAACGGTATGTGAGATTCTTAACTATTATCATAAAAGTGGCATTGAATACTACCTTGCTACCATCCAAGCAAAACAGCCTGTAATATCAGCCTTGACCCGCAATGGCAGACCCTTTACCCTGGCAATGTTTAAATGCTTCACAGAATTCAAAACAAGAGATGAGAGCTTGGATGTCTGGTTGACTTATCTCCATGCTTGTCTAGACATCATCTCATAGAAATAGTTAAACCTATGTGTTTGGAGAAAACTTTGATTTTGTTGTGGGTGCTCTGATATAAGGATCAAAATGAAATTTAGATCATTTCTGTTTTTATCATCTTTATCATTTATATAAAAAGTTTCAAGATATTGATGCAAGAGTTGGGGGTAATATATAAGCAGAGGACTTAATACTGGTCCAAAGAGAATTCAATTCTTTTGTCTGATCTCTTCAAATGCTTCATGTACCCCAAAATGATTTAATATTTCATTTCACCATGAATGAAAATCACAAATACTACTATCCCTTAGTAATCTTTTTCCACCTCCGCAGACTGAGAGGAAAACTGTTCCTTTTTGTGTGTGTGCGGACTTTTTTTGTATATATATTTTTATTTTTATTTTTTATTTTTTAGATTTTTTTAATTTAATTTCTTTTGAGTGTAACAGAATCCATTGTTTATGCACCACACCCAGTGCTCCATGCAATAGGTGCCCTCCATAATACCCACCACCAGGCTCCCCCTACCTCACCCCCACCACCGCCTCTTCAAAACCCTCGGATTGTTGTTTTGTTTTTCTGAAAAACTGTTCCTTTTAAAACCACGGTTTAACAGAGAGAAGAGACTATGATAAAACCACAACTCCCCACCAGCTTATGGTGCCTTATCCCACTGACCTCACTTGAGTTTTTCCAGAGCAGCAATCACTACCTAGTAATTCATGTGATTGTTTCTCTATGATCTCTCTCTCTTTCTGAGAATGGAAGTGCCAAATGGGCACAAATTTTGTTTTGTTCACTTTTGTGTCTCCAATAAAACTAGCATATAATATACCCTCAGTGGACATCAGCTGAGTGAATGAATAAAGGCAGAAAAGGTTATTGAGTGCCAAGAAGTGGTGGAGAGAAACACTGAACAATGAAGGCTAGAATTCATAAAGAGAAAAATGGATGCTGGTGATTTTGTTTTACACCTTTGACTTCTCTCAGTTTGGTGGAGAATACGGATATGTCTGTGTATATAATATATACACATATATATCAAATATAATTTTGGAAAGGTTTATATTGTGAGAATAAATATACATAAAAGGAAAATACACAAATACAAGTGATATAAAAAGAAAAGAAAAATCTATCTGCATCCAAATCCATTTTCTGCCCAACTCTTTTGCTTTCCAAGACACTATGTTTTACTAACCATCTAACCATCTCCTTAACCATCTAACCATCTCCTTAACTTCCTGTGGGTGAAAACCCTTGTTTATCTTTCTGATATGTAGGTCAATATAATAATTGTGGTCCCTTGGCTTCTGGAAGTTAAACTCCCACCTCTTCACTATTGCTTTGGTGTTTCATCTTTTCTATTGCTGTAAAGCCAATCTCTGTGATCATCTTCCTTACCATCAATCCTGGCCTACAGAAGAAAGTCTCTACAGTACAAAATGGTACCAGTAGCCCTTTCACCAGTGGTGTTCCTGATGACTTTGGTAAATGGATGTGCCCTCTGGGCATTCTTACAGAATATAATCCTCCATTGAGTGGTCTGGTCTCACATAATATATTCCCTCCTGCAAAGTCACTTTTCTGAGCCATTTTGACCCCTTCTAGAACTGTATCTCAGGGAAACTCAGGCATTCCCACTTTGGTGTGGACAATCATTCCTTCCAGGCTTTTAAGGGCCACTCTACCAGTGAACTTGCCCTATTTTCTAGGTCTTCACTGTTTGTTAACTCTAAATTGGGAAAGTGCCCCCAAGTCTATGAATTCTTGTTTACCTGGCCTCAAGTTCTGTTCTCTCTACCCTGACACCCTTAAGCAAGCACCATTGTATTCCTGCTGGTACATATTAGCTCATTCCTGCACCTCCTTTGGAATGCTCATGACCAATTACTAAGGTTCTTGATTAGCTTCAAAACATGCTTATTCTTATTTATGCAATCCTTGTTTCCTTCTTATCTGTACACTCTTCTACTTCTGATCTGGTCTGACTCTAAAAGCATTGTAAAATAGAACAAAGAGGTGGAAGAAAATCATGCTCTATTTTTAATAACCAGTTGACAAGGAAGACTCACTGAGAGTTGACAAGGAAGACTCACTGAGAGTTTCAGACTTACAAAGAGAAACATAACGCATGCATTCATATAGGGAGATACCTTGCTTAAAATGGATAGAGTTACTATTTGTTTTATTTTATTTTATTTATTTTTTTAAATTTATTTATTTGTCAGAGAGAGAGGGAGAGAGAGCGAGCGAGCACAGGCAGACAGAGTGGCAGGCAGAGGCAGAGGGAGAAGCAGGTTCCCTGCCGAGCAAGGAGCCCGATGTGGGACTCGATCCCAGGACCCTGAGATCATGACCTGAGCCGAAGGCAGCTGCTTAACCAACTGAGCCACCCAGGCGTCCCTGTTTTATTTTAAAAGGGAAGCTTCATCAAGTGAAAAGGTAGAAAGCTGACGTAGTTGTTTTTGTTTTTGTTTTCATTTTTTTTTAATATCTTCACTTTAATTACATTCATTGATCTGGGAGGAAAATCCTTACCCTTTTAGATAGAAGGTGAAATGAAATATCATCTTTAGGAAGAAATGCAATGTTTAGAGGTAACATAGCTATGAACTAGAGGAGCTAATAAATGGAGATTTTCTATTGATAGTATCTCAACAAAAATACTGCTGAATGTTGACCTTTAAATTTTCTCTTCAGTATTGCTTTGAATTTGAGTTGCTAGCACTCTTTACTTGGAATATTATTAGAAATGTATAAAAATTTTGGAAAGTTAAAAGAGAACCCTTGCCCTGTTGAAAAACTCATGCTTTGCTTTCTCACTTGGAAACAGTAAATTGCAAAATGCATTTAAGGAGGTAATTTCCTGCTTGAAAATACTAAATCACTTCTTCTGATTTCCATTTTGTGCTTTGCTAAGAGGGAACTTTAATCTTGTGTCCTAGTAATGGCAAGGTGGATACTTTCTGTATTTCTGTTAGATGCTCTCATTAACATCACTTATAACCTTATATAACAAAGACCATCACCCACAAGACAAAAGAGAGATTGGAAAAAAGAAAAACAATATGAGATTTACAAAATACATATATACATACATACAAAAACTTGTCAGCCAGCCCTGAGTGATGGTACCAATTACCCAATGCAAACTGCATACATTCATGCTTTAGTTTTTAGAGCAATGTTGTCAAAACTTTGTTATTGTTTCATAAAAATCTTTTTTATTCTTTACTTCTATGTGTGCTACTTGTTTTATGTACCCTACTAGTTTTATATAATCAGGTTTAAGTACTTTACATTAAATATTTTTGGTCTATATATAAATACTCATATATATTGATAAGTAAAATTTTAAAAAGGTATAATTTATGCTAATCACCATATTCTATGAATGAGAGATTTACTTTATTATTTAATTCATGCCCCGTAAGATATTCCCAAAAGGTTTTTCTTCCTTTTTTCTTGGGGATGGGAGGAGTTATAAGGTTGTTCAGTTAATATAAGAATAGATTTATGGCAGCTATAATCCACACAAATAATGTCATAATCTCTCCTTACCAAAAGGCATCTGAAGTTTTCCATGTCACACCTTCAATAAATGGTCCTATAGTTTGGAGTTTCAGAGAATAATGATGGTGAGTTTTAAAATATTTTAAATGAATACAATGTATTTTTCTCAAGCTGGAAGCTCAATCTGTTCTTTTAGCTTTAGGTATATTTCATAGTTCATCAATATGAGGTAAGATTGAAAACCACAGAGGATAAACTGAAAAGCATCACCAAATAAAAAATAGGAAGTAAGCCAATGATTACTTTCCCTCTTGTATAAATATGTGAAGAAACATATTGAGCACACATCAGTTCCATCAACAACATCATTGAGTAATCTCTACTTGTATTTTATCCAAATATTTTACATATTTAAGTTATCATACTTTGATTTAATTTGAAGTACAGTGACTGACTCTCCCCTGAAGAATAGAAGAGAATCTATGATAACCTTAATTTCAACATGTCAAGTCTTATTTATTGATAACCTTGCAATGTTAGTTTATGTTCTAATAGCACAAATGTATTATTTATATGATGAATTTGTAATTAATTTCCCAAGCAAGGAAAATTTGAGAATAAAAGAAGTACTATTGATTGTAATAAAAGAAGAGAGGGAATAACCCAGGACAATCCTGGCCATAATGACTTCAATTATTAAGCATCGTTGACAGTTAACCAATATACCCATTTCTAAATTTCACAGTCCCAATTTACCTTCTTTTTGCATTCATGATCCCTTCTATAGAGTCTAATTTGACAAAATAGAATGAAGTTGAACAGGGAAGAGTCTGTACCCAGACTGTATTGGTTCAAATCTCAGTTCTTCCACTTACTATTTGTGATGTCTTGGGAAATGTACATAAACTCTCAATGACTTATTTCCTTTATCTTTAAGTGGGACTGAAGATTTCAGTAAATATTTCATATATTTGTGAGGATTGATTAGGATACAAGATATTTAAAACTATGCCTAGCACATAATAAATGATTAATAAATATAAATTACTGTTATTGGCTGAAATATACTACAGTCAGTTCTGTATGTAAAAATCAGAGGGGAGGAAGCCCAAATTGTATTTTCTTATTATATTATCTTACTTTTTCATAAACAGAAGAATGAATGGTAAATTAAGTATATGCAATGAAAAATGAAGCTTTGGTGACTAGATATGAGGAAGAATCTCAATTTTGCTCCATCTTACATCCCTGCAGATTTGTGTGTGCACATTGTAAGAGAAGTTTATTTATTTCCAAAGACTTTAATTGCTTTTTACAAAATTGACATGAAATGTATTATTTACCCCAGGGAAATCTGTGAATCATCAGGTGTACACATTTCACAGCACTCACCATAGCACATACCCTCCTCAATGTCCATAACCCAGCCACCCTATCCCTACCCCTTACTCCCCAGCAACCCTCAGTTTGTTTTGAGAGATTAAGAGTCTTATGATTTGTTTCCCTCCCAATTCTATCTTCTTTCATTTTTTCCTCCCTACCCCCCATGACCCCTTGCCCTCTCAAATTCATCATATCAGAGAAGTCATATGATTATTGTCTTTCTCTGACTGACTTATTTCGCTTAGTATAATACCCTCTAGTTCCATCCATGTCTTTGCAAATGGCAAGATTTCAGGGGTTTTGATGGCTGCATAGTATTCCATTGTATCTATCTATCTATCTATCTAACCACATCTTCTTTATCTGTTCATCTGTTGATGGACATCTAGGCTCTTTCCATAGTTTGACTATTGTGGACATTGCTGCTATAAACATTTGATTGCATGTGCCCCTTCAGATCCCTACATTTGTATCTTTAGGGTAAATACCCAGTAGCGCAATTGCTGGGTTGTAGGGTAGCTCTATTTCCAACTTTTTACAGAATCCCCATAATGTTTTCCAGAGTGCCTGAACCAGCTTGCATTCCCACCAATACTGTAGGAGGGCTTCCCTTACTCTGCATCCTCGCCAACATCTGTCATTTCCTGACTTGTTAATTTTAGCCAATCTGACTAGTGTGAGGTGGTATCTCACTGTGGTTTTGATTTGTATTTCCCTGATGCTGAGTGATGTTGAGTACTTTTTCATGTGACTGTTGGCCATTTGGATGTCTTCTTTCCCAAAATGTCTGTTCTTCTCTTCTGTCCATTTCTTGATTGGATTATTTGTTCTTTGGGTGTTGAGTTTGGTAAGTTCTTTCTAGATTTTGAATACTAGCCCTTTATCTGTTATGTCATTTGCAAATATTGTCTCCCATTCTGTCAGTTTTCTTTTGGTTTTGTTGACTGTTTCCTTTGCTGTGCAGAAGCTTTTGATCCTGATGAAGTCCCAATAGTTCATTTTCTTCCCTTGTTCCCTTGCCTTTGGTGATGTTTCTAGGAAGAAGTTGCTATGGCTGAGGTTGAGGAGGTTGCTGCCTGGGTTCTCCTCAAGGATTTTGATGGATTCCTTTCTCACATTGAGGTCTTTCATCCATTTTGAGTCTATTTTGTTGTGTGGTGTAAGGAAATTGTCCAGTTTCATTCTTCTGCATGTGCCTGTCCAATTTTCCCAACACCATTTGTTGAAGAGACTGTCTTTTTTCCACTGGACATTCTTTCCTGCTTTGTTGAAGATTAGTTGACCATAGAGTTGAAGGTCCATTTATGGACTCTCTATTCTGTTCCATTGAACTATGTGTCTGTTTTTGTGCCAGTACCATACTGTCTTGATGAAACAGCTTTGTAATAGAGCTTGAAGTCCAGAATTGTGATGCCACCAGCCTTGCTTTTCTTTTTCAACATTCTTCTGGCTATTTGGGGTCTTTTCTGGTTCCATACAAATTTTAGGATTATTTGCTCCATTTCTTTGAAAAAAGTCAATGCTATTTTGATAGGAATTGCATTAAATGTGTAGATTGCTCTAGATAGTATAGACATTTTCACAATATTTGTTCTTCTGGTCCCTGAGCATTGTATGCTTTTCCATTTCTTTGTGCCATCCTCTATTTCTTTCATGAGTATTCTGTAGTTTTCTGAGTACAGACTCTTTGCCTCTTTGGTTATATTTATTTCTAGGTATCTTACGGGTTTTGGTGCAAATGTAAATGGAATTGACTCCTTAATTTCTCTTTCTTCTGTCTTGTTGGTGTATAGAAATGCAATCAATTTCTGTGCACTGATTTTATATCCTGACACCTTACTGAATTCCTGTATAAGCTCTAGCTGTTTTGGGGTGGAGTCTTCCATGTACTGAATCTTATCATCTGCAAAGAGTGAGAGTTTGACTTCTTCTTTGTTGATTCAGATGCCTGTAATATCTGTTTATTATCTAATTGCTGAGGCTAGAAATTCTCATACTATGGTGAATAGCAGTGGTGACAGTGGACATCCCTGCTGTGTTCCTGACTTTAAAGAAAAAGCTCTCAGTTTTTCCCCACTGAGAATGATACTTGCTGTGGACTTTTCATAGACAGCTCCTATGATGTTGAGGTATGTACCCTCTATCCCTACACTGTGAAGAGTTTTGATGAGGAAAGGATGCTGTATTTTGTTAATTGCTTTTTCTTCATCTATTGAGAGGATAATATAGTTCTTATTCTTTCTTTTATTAATGTGTATCACTTTGATTGATTTGTGGATGTTGAACTAAACTTGCAGCCCAGGAATAAATCCCAGTTTGGTCATGGTGAATAATCCTTTAATGTACTGTTGGATCCTATTGGCTGGTATTTTGGTGAGAATTTTTGCATCCATGTTCATCAGGGATATTGATCTGTAATTCCCCTTCTTGATGGGGTCTTTGTCTGGTTTGGGGATCAAGGTAATGCTAGCCTCATAAAGGCCAGAAAGGACTTTGGAAGTTCTCCTTCCATTTCTATTTTTTTGGAACACTTCCAGAAGAATAGGTATTAATTCTTCTTTAAATGTTTGGTGGAATTCCCCTGGCCAGCGATCTGGCTCTGGGCTCTTGTTTATTGGGAGATTTTTGATGACTGTTTCAATTTCTCTGCTGGTTATGGGTCTGTTAAGGTTTTCTATTTCTTCCTGGTTCAGTTATGGTAGTTTTTACTCTCTAGGAATGCATTCATTTCTTCCAGATTGTCTAATTTGGTGGCATACAGTTGCTCATAATATGTTATTATAATTGTTTGTATTTCTTTGTTGCTGGTTGTGATCTTTCCTCTTTTATTTATGACTTTATTAATTTGGGTCTTTTTTCTTCTTGGTAAGTCTGGCCAGGGACTTATCAATCTTAATAATTCTTTCAAAGAACAAGCTCCTACTTTCATTGATCTGTTCTACCATTCTTTTGGTTTCTACTTCATTGATTTCTGCTCTGATCTTTATTATTTCTCTTCTCCTACTGGGTTTAGGCTTATTTGGTGTTCTTCTTTAGGTGTAAGGTTAAGTCGTGTATTGGAGACCTTTCCTCTTTCTTGAGAAAGGCTTGTATTTTTTCTAATTTATCAGGACTGCCTTTACTGTCTCCCAAAGATTTTGAACTTGTGTTTTCATTTTCATTTGTTTCCTTTAACTTTTTAAGATTCTTCTTTAATTTTCTAGTTGACCCATTTATTCCTTAGTACAATGCTCTTCAGCCTCCAGGTATTTAGTTCTTCCCAATGATTGAGTTTAAGTTTCAAAGCATTGTAGTCTGAAAATATGTAGGGAATGATCCTAATCTTTTGTACCACTTGAGACTAGATTTTGCGACCCAGGAGGTGATCTATTCTGCAGAATGTTCCATGTGCACTAGAGAGGAATGTGTATTCTGTTGCTTTGGGATGGAATGTTCTGAATATATCTGTTGCCACTTCCTGACAGTGCATGGGAGAAGAATGAGGCACAAACAAGCCAGCTGCAAGAGAAAGGGAGCAGGGGACAACAGTAGAAAAGACTGTTGCCCTGAACAACTCCTCAGTCCCATTTTTATTAGATATAGACAGTAATCAACAAAGGAGCCGAAGAAGGCTACACATTAATCATATGCCTTGTAGATAAACAAGAAGGAAGGCAAAATGTAGCTGGTCAAGCAGTATAAAGTTTATAGTTGAGCAAGCACATTCAAAGGGCTCATCTAATTAGCCACAAGTGCTCTCAGGGGGAAGGGGAGATAAGAGAAAAATGAAGCAGGCAGCATTCCGCCCTGAGTGAGCTGGGCATCCCCAGTTGCTCAGCTTCAAGGACATATATCGTCCTCTCCCCCAGAAGCCTGTTGCCAGTATATGTTTTTCTTAAGGCTATATCTAAACATGCTTGGTAACTTATATAATTTCTCATGGGTTATATTTTAAGTAATACATTGTTCTGAGGGACAGTTACATTTCCCCCTTTTTGTTTGTGCAGAAGAAATGTAAATTTTGCAACTTCTTGATCCATCAGTCATTGGAGGGATTTTTGCACGCATCTGAGGACTAAGCATTAAAAGATTATAGCAATAAAAAGAATAATCATTCCACCTATAATGCCAGGACAGTTTGTTTGATCCAAGTAAAAGGGTTTAGATTAGACAGAATATCATTAATCCTCTGTGCAAAACTCACTCCTGGGACTGATTGTAATGATGAGTGAGTAATGCCTTGAATAGTATCTTGAAGTCATTTAATATTTAAAGTTAGATTATCACCATAATGATTGGTAATATGATAGCGAATTTTGCTCCATATTTCTGATTCATTTTAGGCATGGGGAGTAACACAGAAGGAAGAAACATTCCAATCACATAAAAGCCTAAGCTTTATATTTTGAAGATCATCTCCTGTATATATCATGGTTCCTTCTAAATCAGAGATTCTTTCATCTAATTTTTGATCTATGATTATTTGTTGATTTCAAGCTTTTCTAGCATTCTCATGCCACATTTGTACAAATTGTGTGGCTTGTACAGTTTGATGCAAGGCTATTCCTGCAGTGGTAGCTGTAGCAGTAATGGCTATAATTCCTAAAATAGCTGCTATAAGCAGCCCAAGAAATCCTTTGTTCTATGGACCCAGTACTTCAAAACTGTTAAAAGTACATACATATCTAGAGAGCTTTCCAAAACATGGTGGTGTTTCACTGGTAACCAGATGCCTATTCTTCTTCTACCTATGAGAATGATAGAATTGTCTGTATAAACATTCTCATCCATGTAGATGAGCATTTTACATCTGGGACAGTTTATTTCTCTATTGCTATGATCAAAAGTCATTTTTCCAATAACAAAAACATGGGGATCTCTAACACATACTCTTACCCATTCTTCTCTCATTAGGAAAAAGGAGAATGAGTAGTTATCAGACTGATAAATGTAAGAGCTGTTCCAAACTCTTATGTGATTTAAAGTGGTGGTGAACTTCCATAAATTCTTTTGTCTTTTATGATAATTAATGAAAGGGGATGGCGCTGAAAGTCCTTGCCCATGCCAGGCCAAGATTTGTGGTAAAATGAGATCATCAAAAAACTGCCATTTTAAATTTTGATGAGAGGAGCAGGGTCTCCCAGCGCAATTGGTGACTGCCATCCCCTTAAGGGACCACTCCCATACAATTCTGTAGGAATCATTAATAACAATACTGGGTGAGAAGCTTGACAATCCTCCCATAAAGGGCAAATTCCCTCATCAGACCACATTTGTGTCAGTTTGCATTCGGGAATAGGGGGTGCTGCTGTGCTATAGCTAGGACCCTGATATTCATTGGCTAGGAATCCTTTAGTGGAGAGTAAATGTAACTGAACTTTAGCCAGATAATTATTAGTAGGAAAGTCCACCAACCATCTTTGATCATCAGGGATAAGACAACTGGAATGATTGCTGATACATGTTGGTCCATTTTGATATCCTAAGGTAAGATTAATGTTTGTGCCCTCCTCTTGGGACAATAGAGGCAATCTAGGATCCAAAATTCCAGGTACCCATTTTGAGGCATTCAAATAAATTGGTATTAATCTTCTCCCCACTCTACCAGATGGAACAGGGGAGGATTGGGTACATAAGCCCAATGAGTAAAGTTATCTATTTGTGCATAACATCCAGGAAGTCCAGGAAGACTTACAGCTACCGTGATGAGGGCCATGATAGTTACTGCCATGTTGTTAGGGGTGAAAGGTCACTGCTCATTCTCTAGAACTTCCTCAGCTTTCTTGGTCAGCTTCTTTATCTGGCCCCAAGTTGGAATCTTTGCTCAGTCTGTCCCAGGCATTGTGATTCGGGTGCTCTTTAATGTGAGACCCTCAAAGCTGATGATCGGTGGGACCGGTTTGAATCCAAATCTTTTCCTCTTGCTCATGATGAATTTTATGGAATGAGAGGGCTCCCAGATGGGCTTGACAGCCTTGTCGGGTAGTATACATGCATATCTTTTTCCCCAGGTAACTAAGTTACCAGGGAGCCATTGATTAGAAGTAATATTTTTCCACCAGATTGGAGGATGTATTTTGTCTTGTGTTTGTTTACTAAAATGTCTTTCTATTGCTGAATGTTTTTATCATCATGATTCCAAAAATTAAGAATAAATAAAAGTTGTGCTAATATTTTTTGAGGAGGACCTTGTATTCCCCCTTTTTGTTTATGAAGCTGTAATTTTAATATTTGATTAGCATGCTCTACAATTCCTTGTCCTTGAGGATTATATGGGATGCCAGTGGAATGTTTAACATTCCATAAATTAAAGAAAGGTTGTAGCTTATTAGAAACATAAGCAGGTGCATTTTCAGTTGTTATAGCTTTGGGCATCCCCATGACTGCAAAGGCAGAGTGGAGATGTCTAATAATATGTGCAGCAGTTTCTCCTGTTTGAGCTGTAGCCCATATGAAGCAAGAATGTGTATCTATAGTAACATGAACAAAAGATTGTTTCCCAAATGAAGGGATGTGAGTAACATCCATTTGCCATATTTCATTGGCTGTTATGCCTTGTGGGTTGATGCCTGCTGGCTGTGTGGGCAGATTGATGGCAGCACAAGAAGGGCAGGAGTGGCAATAGAATTTGCTTGTTTCTTAGTGATAGGGAATTTGTGTCAAAGTCCTTTTTGGTTTACATGTGTAAGAGAGTGAAAATCGGAAGCTTCCTGAAAAGCTGAGAAAAAAGAGAATCAGCTATTTCATTACCTTTGGTTAATGGCCCAGGAAGGCCAGTGTGACTTCAGATATGAGTAGCATAGAAAGGGGCAGAACGCTGATGAATGAGGGATTGTAAATGATGAAATAATGAGTGGAGGGAGACATTATATGTAGAAATAGCAGCAGTTTTGATATGCTGTAAAACATACACTCTATATAAAGAATCAGATAACAGATTAAATGTAGAAGAAACATCTTGAAACAATGTAATAACCACCATTGATTCTGATTTCTGTGCTGAGAGACAGGTAGTAGATATGATCTTTGAGATAGGATCATA
>PISX010032399.1:0-16278 GCA_004024625.1 Mellivora capensis
GGGGCTAGATTAGAAGCCAACACAGAAAGATTCTGAAATGAATTGGGAATCCCTTTGAACTTTTTTGTGACGTGAGGCCGACTATGGAGTCATCTACCCTGAGAATTTGTGATTCAAGTGCCTCTTTTCTCACTTATACAAACCCTGAACTCCAAAGGTCTATGATAATGAAGAGGAGGAAAGCCATAGAGGACTATGATATATTTACTGAAATAATGTCACATACTGATTAGCTGACTAGTAAATCCTCATCATAATCATGTGAGGTAAGAATTATATCTACATTTTCCAAACCAGGGAGCTGAGGAACAAATAGGAAAACTACCTTGCCCAAGTCCACATGACTTCACAAAGGAAAGAAAAAATGAGAGAAAAGACAGAAAATATGTAGAATTACCGAGGTGTGGAAATAAAAAGAGTCTAGAAATCGAATTATTTCCACTGTATCCATGTGAAAGGGGGAAACTGTGAACGAATTAAAGCAGGTATGTTAGAGAATCCAAACTCCCCCTGATTCAACACTTGATTCATCTCCTTCTACCTCCTACCGCTTCCTCCCCAAATCCTGACAAATAGCAAAGCACTTCTGAAATGAATTCTCAAGCAAACTGTTCTGAGAGCTGCCGGGATGGGATTGTTCCAACAGTCCAGATAAGATGTACAAAACCTAACATCATCTCCAACCAGTCTGATCACAAATTTTGTAGGAGTTACAGATGAAGAAAACTGCCACCTAAGCCAGACTGTGAGGACACTATTCCTTCCTCCTCTCACTCTAAGAAACTCCAATCTTGCTTTGATTCAAAGTTACCTGGTGTTCAGCTACTCCTGGATTCACATCAGCTGAATAAAGCCTTGAATTTCTATCTGAGTTACTAAAACTGTTCATATTCTAAATTATTTTTAAATAGGTGACACCAGATTGAGAAGCTTATTTGATTGGGGGAGTTAAGGCTCAAAGGACATAAGGAGACAGCAAAACAAAGATACAGAAAAATTGTTCATTAAGAAACTAAGAGCGTTCTGGAAGACTGCAGGTAAATCAATTCAAGTGCACATGTATAACAGTGTCAGAATTAACTTGTACCTCCCCAGAGGGGGAAAAAATCACCAATTAAAGCGTTCATGTCTTTTTTTTTTTCCAGACTCTATGCATTTCCAAAGTTGCTTAAGTCAGCACACCTTTTCCTACCAAGATTGTTTCATTCATTTCATTCTGCATTCCATCCCAGGATCCACTGACCTCCTAAGTGATATTTAAATTTTGCATATAGTAAAGTCTGCTCTTTCTGCTATCAGGTTCAATGGGTTTTGATGACCGTATTGTAACGCATATCTGCAATTACAGTATCATGAAGAATATTCTCATCTCCCTAAATTATCTGCTGGATTTCACTGCCCCCTTCCCTCAAATCCGTTAACTACTGATCATTCTACCATTGCTGTAGTTTTTTTGTCCTGGAATGTCCTATAATTGGAATCATATAATATGTCCTTCTAGTCTGGCTTCTTTCATGGTATTTATTTAAGGCTCATCCACGTCATTTCATTGTTTGGTAGTTCATTTCTCTTTATCATTGAATGGATGTACCACAGTTGGTTTATCTAATCATTTTTAAATTTGTAGTTTCCTCTAGTTTGGGGTGATTATAAATACAGCTGCTTTAAACATTTGAGTTCAGGCTCTTGTGTGGACACAGGTTTTCAAATCATTAGGTAAATGGATAGGGACGTGATTGCCAAATCCTATGGTTAAGGTTGTGTTTAGCACTGTAGAAAAACTGCTAAACCATATCCCAGAGTGGTTTTTCCATTTTGTGCTCCTAGTGTCAACGAATGAGAGCTCCTGTTGATTCCTATTGTGTCAGGTTTTTTTGAACTTCAGCCATTCTAATCGCTGTGTCTCATTCTGGTTTTAATTTGAAGTTTTCTACTGACAAGTGATGTTGATCATCTTTTCATATGCTTACTTCCCATTGATACATCATATTTGTTGAGCTGTCTCTTTAGTGCTTCTGCCCATTTTTTTTTTTACTGAATTGTTTTCTTATTGTTGAGTTTTAAGGTGTTCTTTGTATATTTTGAATACAAATCCTTTATCAGTTCTGTGTTTTGCAAGTATTTCTCCCAATCTGGGTCTTGTGTTTTCATTATTTTAATAGTGTCTTGCAGAGTAGAAGTTTTAAATTTATTATATAGTCTAATTTTTCTATTATGGATTGAGCTTTTTGTATTAGACCTAAAAATGTGTTGCCAGGCCAAAGATCAAATATATGCTATCCTCTCTTCTAGAAATTTTGAGATTTTGCATTTTACAGTTAGATCTGTGGTCCATTTTGAGTTAATTTTTATGAAAGTTATAAGTTCTATGTCTAGGTTCATTTTTTTGCATATGGACATGCAATGTTCCAGCAGGGGTTGTTGAAAAGAATATCCTGTTTATGTGGAATTGCTTTTGATCCTTTGTCAAATATTAGTTGACTATATCTGTATGGGTCAATTTCCTGGACTCTCTGTTCCATTAATCTATGTGTTTATTTTTTTCCAGTTGCATGCTGTCTCAATTATTGTAGTTCTATAGTAAGTATTAAGTTGAGTAGGATGTATCCTACAACTTTGTTCTTCAGCATTGTGTTGGCTATTTAGGGTCTTTCGCCTTCTATATAAACTTTAGAATCAGTTATATTTATGAAATAGTTTGCTGAGATTTTGATTGGTATTTGTTGAATCTATATATCAAGTTGAGAATGATTGACATCTTAACAATATTGTCTTCTAATCCACAAACTTGGAATATGTCTCTATCTTTTTTTAATTCCTCTTTGATTTCTTGCATCATAGTTTTATAGTTTTTTTTTTTAAAGATTTTACTTATTTGAGAGAAAGAAAAAGCACACACAAGAGGGAGGGGTAGAGGGAGAGGGAAAAGCAGGCTCCTCACTGAGCAGGGATTTTAGCCCATGCAAGACTCGATCCCAAGACCCTAAAATCATGACCTAGCTGAACGCAGATGCTTAACCAATTGAGCCACCCATGTGCCCTATAATTTTATAGCTTTTGTATATAGATGCATATATATATAATGTATATTTATAATTAAGATTATTACCTTGGAGGTTCTATTGTAAATGATAATTTTTAAATTTTAAATTCAAATTGTTTATTACTGGTAGATATGAAACCAATTGACTTTTGTATATTAACCTTTATCCTGTTACCTTGCTATACTTACTTGGCTGTTAGTTCCACAAGTTTTTTGATTTTTTTTTTAAATCAATTCTTTGGGTTTGTATACAGATAATCAAATTATCTGCAAACACAGGCCATTTTATTACTTCCTTCTCGATCTGTATGCCTTTTATTTTTATCTTATTTCACTAATTAGGACTTCTAGTATGATACTCAATAGGAGTGGTCAAATGGTACGTTCTTACCTATTCCCAGTCTAAGGAGGAAACCATCCATTTTCTCACCATTAGGTATGATGCTATTTGCAAGGTTTTTGTACATATTCTTCCTCAAATAGAGGAATTCCCCTCTATTCCTACTTGCTGAACAGTTTTATTATGAATTGGTTTTGGATTTTGTTAAATGTTTTTTCTGCATCAATTGACATGGTCATAGGATTTTTCTTCTTGAACCTATTAATGTGGTAGATTAATTTGGTTAATTTTTGAATGTCAGGTCAGCATACCTGAAATAAATCTTGCTTTGTAATGGTGTATGCCATTTTATCCATTGTTGGGTTTGATTTGCTCATATTTTATTGAGGATTTTTGCATTCATGTTTGTCAGAAGTACAGAGTTTTCCTTTCCTGTAATGTCTTTATCTTGTTTTTATTTCCACTTGTATTTTCTGGAAGAGATTGTGGAGAACTGGTTTAATGTCCTCCTTAAATATTTGATTTAATTCCCCAAGAAAACTGTCTTGGCCTGGTGCCTTCTTTTAGGAAAATTATTAGTTGCTCACTCAATTTCATGAATGGATATAGACCAATCTGGATTAGCTATATCTCCTTCTGTGATTTTGATAGTTTATGTCTTTCAAGGAATTGGTTCATTTCATCAAAGTTATTGAGTTTGTGGGCAGAGAATTGTTCATAACAACTGTTCCATTATTATCCTTTTAACATCTATGGGATCAGTAGTTCTGAAGCTTTTTCATTTCTGCTATTGGTAGTCTGTATTTTCTCTTATTTTCTTGTTTAACCTGGATAAAGGTTTATAATTTTCACAAGGTAAGAATGTAGCTATAGCCCTAGACTATCTTCTCCTAGGCTTCTTATTAGATAAGAAAAATTCCAAACCTTTACTTTGTTTGAGCCATAACTTTTTTTTTTTTACAAGCAGATGAACTTAATCCTTAACACTACCCCCGCACATCACCTCTCATTCTTTGTGTATCTACTGTCTGTTCTAAAGTTTAAGAGTTACACCCCCTCTTTTCTCCTTCTTCCCTCCTCCCTCTTTTATTTGTCTTATCAATTATTTCTATTAATTGGCACCTAACAGGGTAGATACTAGATAAACACTGGTTGAATTAATGAATAAGTTATCTTGATTATAACAATTTCTAAGCATGTAAGAGGGGTAAGCGCCCACTCACAAATCCATCTCCAGTATCTGTACCATGAAACAACTCTTAAGAGAAACAGACATGTATGTCTTTACTTTACCTCAAGATTAGAAAATTTCCAAAGCAAAACTAAGGCTTGAATGATTACCAGAATCATTTGTCAAAACAAGTACTTTAGCCAAATACTCAGTCCTCAGCAAGACATATTTCTGCCCAAATTACCTGGATAATTAGTTTAGTCTTCCAGTTGGCTTTTCTGTGGCCTCCTATGGTCCTTGTAAACTCCCAAAGCTACGGTTATGCCAGTGCTTGGCTCAGGGGTAGAATGCCAGTAAGTGAGGGTGAAAAGCACTGAAAATCCAACAGCAAGGCCTAGAGGCACTTTTTCTGGGTAGTCCTATGTCTTGCTTTTTTGTGTGTGTTTTTTGTTTCGTTTTGTTTTGTTTTTTGTTTTTTCCCTGGGAAGGCAGGGGGGGAAATGTCAAATGAAAAGAGAACTAACCTACATAATTGTATTTCTCTTCTTGGCACTTTTCATTATCTGAAGTTATATTTTGTTTTTCTTTAAGTTTGATTTCTTTCCCCTCCCTTTGGATGTGAGCTCCATGAGGGCAAGGGCCATCTCTGTCTTGTTGTTCTCTTAACATGAAAACTTGGCACATAAAGGATGACCAATAAATACACCTCAAATGAATGGATGCATCAGTGAATGGTTCAAAAATAAACCAAAAGCCTCTGAGGCAAGCACAGCTCTCTTCTATGGAGGTTTTATTTGTTTTTCCCCCAAAGAAATTGGTAATTTACTTTTTTATTTTATTTTATTTTATTTTCAGTGTTCCAAAATTCATTGTTTATGTACCACGCCCAGTGCTCCATGCAATACGTGCCCTCCACAATACCCACCACCAGACTCATCCCACCTCCCACACCCCTCCCCTCCAAAACCCTCAGTTTGTTTCTCAGAGTCCACAGTCTCTCATGGTTTGTCTCCCTCTCCAATTTCCCCCAACTCCCTTCTCCTCTCCTTCACCCAATGTCCTCGTGTTATTCCTTATGCTCCACAAGTAAGCAAAACCATATGATAATTGGCTCTCTCTGCTTGACTTACTTCACTCAGTATAATCTCCTCCAGTCCCATCCATGTTGATACAAAAGTTGGGTATTCATCCTTTCTGATGGAGGCATAATACTCCATTGTATATATGGACCACATCTTTATCCATTCGTCTGTTGAAGGGCATCTTCTATGGGTTTTTGTGTTAAGATCTCTGTTTGGAATCAGACTGCCCACATTTGTATTCTGATACTTTCTCTTACCAGCTTGCAACTGGTCTTATTTTCTTCATCACACTGAACTTATTTCCTTATTCATAAAATGGAAGCAATAATTATGCTCTCCAATATGCTCAATATACTACCAATTACCTAGTGCAAATTTGTTTTTGCTCCAAAAATTATGTTGAAAAGATTCTGAAAAGGAAGTACCCAGGATCAATTTGCAGTGTATGAGACTAGAGATTCATACCTGTGTGCTAAGCATCACCACTTCTAATTAGTCTAATTTCCTAATCCATCATGTCTAAATGATCTCTTAGGTTTCCTTTTGTTTCAGCATTCCATAACTAGGTGACCAAGCGTGCAGTTCTGAGGGCCTTTCCTATGCTACTCCCTTCTCCTCTCCCCAGTGAAGAGCTCCTTGACACGTCTTGCTCTCTTAGAACCCCATCATCTTTCCTCATAGTAAGAGGCTCAAGTACAGAGCACATGGTTTCTCTTAACTTTGCAGCATCTTGCAGTGAGTAGAATGTGTTTGGCATACCCAGGTATCACTACAGGGAAAGGCCATCTAAACAAAGTCTTATTTATCTCTTCCAAGTCAGTATCTGATGGGGCTTGGAGGAGAGTGAGACATTATTGTTTTATGTTTGTTAGAAAAGACTGAGGCCTGGAAAGGAGTATCTTAGTGGCTAATGTAACACATAAAAACACTGTAACAGCCACTGAGTTATTCAGAACATATTCATGTTTCCCTCTGTCTGGGGATAGGACTCACAGGTTCCCCATAAATAAAAGGCAAACATAAGTTTCTCAGAACTTGCTCATTTTTATGCAGAGGTATTCCTAATAGCAGCCAATGTTCTGCTAAAACCAGAGGCTTGATAAATCCATTCTTCCCTCATACTTGCCTGTGCTCTGATAATCAGCAAAACAAGAGGTTTATTCCAAAGTGCCTAATAGTGTTCATTGAAATATCATCTGCACATAGTGAAGTAGTTAGTTGGTGGGTTTTATATTTCCATCCTTCTGGAAAGGACTCCAGGATTTTAGTTGTCTCTACCACTAGCTATATGATTGTGGTATTTTGTTCAAGAATGACAACCCCACCCCCACTGACAATCACAACTTTCTGTATCAATGTTTTTGTATATCTCTCCCTTCTATGTTGGATTTTGCTTTTACCAATGGATCATCAGCAAATAGGACTCCAGCAGAGACTCAGTAAGCATTCATACATCCTCATGTAATGGAGTCCGGAGCTGTGTCTTTCAGATTCAAAAGCTATAGGGACAAAGAGGGACAGCTATCTGGTATATCCTAATTTAGCCCTCCAGCACTTCTCTAGCTGCATTCAGTCATATGAGCAAATCCAGGGAAACCAATGGAAAATCCATCCAACCAACCCACAGAAATGTGAGAAATGGCAAATTATTTTAAGTCCTTGTTTTTCTTCCCCCAATGCCAGTACAATTAATGTAAACTGTTACATTAGTTTCAGGTGTACAACATAGTAATCCAGCAATTCTATACATTACTCTGTGCTTATCACAGTAAGTGTACTCTTAATCCCTCCCCTTCACCTATTTTACCCAGCCAACCCACCTACCTCCCCTCTGGTTACTACCAGTTTGTTCTCTATATTGTGTTTTGTTTGTTTTCCTCTTTTCTTCTTTGTTTATCTTTCTGTTTCTTAAGTTCCACATTTGAGTGAAATCATATGGTATTTGTCTTTCTCTGACTTATTTCACTTAACATTATATCTGTAGATTCATCCATGTTGTTACAAATGGCAAGACTTTCTTTTTTTATGGTGGAATAATATCCCATCGTGTGTGTGTACATATATATAATGTATATATTATACATATTTATTATGTATATAAAAATAAATATAAATAGTTTTATTTTAATTTTTAAATACAATTAAAATTATGTAAATATAATTTAAATGTTATAAAAATATAAATCTAATAAATATAAATTATATGCCTATATACATATTATATCTTCCTTATATATTCTTCTATATATGGATACTTAGATTTCTTCCATAATTTGACTATTATAAATAATGCTGCAATAACTTTTTCAGTTACAGATATTTTTTTCAAAGAAGTGTTTTTATATTCTTTGAGTAAATATTCAGTAGCAGAACTATTGGATCATATGGTAATTCTATTTTCAATTTTTTGAGGAAACTCCATACTGTTTTCCACAGCGGCTGTACCAGTTTGCATTCTGAATAATACACGAGCTTTCCTTTTTCTCCACATCCTACACTTGTTTCTTATGTTTCTTATTTTAGCCATTCTGATAGGTATAAGGTAATATCTCATTGTGATTTTGATTTGCATTTCCCTGATGATGAGTGATGTTGAGCATCTTTTTACATATTTGTTGTTCATCTGTATGTCTTCTTTTTTTTTAAGATTTTATTTATTTATTTGACAAATCACAAGCAGGCAGAGAGTCAGGCAGAGAAAGAGGAAGCGAAGCAGACTCCATGCTGAGCAGAGAGCCTGATGCAGGGCTTGATCCAGGACCCTGAAGGCAGGGGCTTTAATGCACTGAGCCACCCAGGTGCCCCTGTATGTCTTCTTTGGAGAAATGTCTGTTCATGTCTTCTGCCCATTTTTTAAATTGGATTATTTGGAGTTTGGGGAATTTTTTGTTTTGTTTTGTTTTTATGTTTTATTATTGTTGTTGTTGATGTTGAATAATATAAGTTCTATATATATTCTGGATACTAACCCCTTATCAGATATATCATTTGCAAATATCTCCTCCCATTCAGTAGGGTTGTCTTTTGTTGATTGTTTCCTTTGCTATGCAGAAGCTTTTTATTTTGATGAGGCCACCAGATTTTGAGAATGTTGGTTATGTATTGACAAGTAGCTGGTACTGTGACTTTGGGCTGGTTTCATAAGCCTTGGAAACCTGAGTTTCCTCTTCTATAAAATGGGAATAATGGCATTAACCCTACAAGGATATTGTGAAGATTAAATATAATGATGAATTTGATTGTCCCTAAGCCTGTCCCTACTGAGCCTGGCCCATAGTAGACCATAGGCTTTTAATACATTACATATTTTTTTTTAAGATTTATTTATTTATTTGACAGACAGAGACCACAAGTAGGCAGAGAGGCAGGCAGAGAGAGAGGAGGAAGCAGGCTCCCTTCAGAGCAGAGAGCCCGATGTGGGGCTTGATCCCAGGACTCTGGGATCATGACCCGAGCCACAGGCAGAGGCTTTAACCCACTGAGCCACCCAGGCGCCCCAATACATTATATATTTTTATTACTACTTTTGCTGCCTCTATATGCATAGCAGAAAAAAATGAATTGCTTTTTATCATGAAAATTTAGTGTATTTTCCAGAAAAATTATTTTATAGGTACATTGGGGTGACTAATCAAGATGAGAAGTTTCCTTATAAGTAAAAGGGATTATTTTATTTGAACTTAAAAAAAGGGGGGTACTTTTAGAAGTTGTTTCACTTAAGGAAAAATGACTTTTTGTCAGAGCAGCAACATTCACCTAGCTAATGTTGATTTTTTTTTTTTTTTTTTGCAAATATTTCAGTGGACTATGCACTTTGACTAGACAGTAACCACAAGGAAAGACTGTGTGGTGATACGAGTTTTAAAAGACATATAACAAACTCAGAACATAATTGGGGGAAAGAGGTATGCCTGGGTGGCTCAGTTGGTTGGACGACTGCCTTCGGCTCAGGTCATGATCCCGGAGACCCGGGATCGAGTCCCGCATCGGGCTTCCAGCTCCGCGGGGAGTCTGCTTCTCCCTCTGACCTTCTCCTCGCTCATGCTCTCTCACTGCCTCTCTCTCAAATAAATAAATAAAATCTTTTAAAAAAATAATAATAATTGGGGGAAAGAGCTTATTCATCTCTGAAACAAAAAACATCAACCATCACATACCTCAATGCTTACTGAAACCAAAATATGGCACAAATGACTTGTTATGAATATAAATTTGTAGAAAAATAAGTCTAATGGCATAATTATAGAGAAAATCACAGCCCTGTTTATCAGGCATTTTAAACAAAAATTTTCTAAAGAAGTGCAGTGGTAGATCAGTATATTTGAAAAGATGATGTACTTTGAAATAGCTGAAGGATTCAGAGTGGTTCAGTCCATTGAAAATAGATTTACTGCCGTAGAAAACATCATTAGGCCCAATGGACATTCAAGATGCGATAAAACAGGAAGAATATAGGATGATGAAATTACTTTGGCCCTTTTAATATATTGTGTAATGGGATTCTCGGGCTATTATTGACTGGAGTTGGTGAAAGCCAGAGAAATTATCAGTATAAAAAAACAAAACAATCCAGAAGCTAATTTGGGTCAGACTTCCAGGGAGGTTAGAAATGACTTAAACTATTTTTTGATTTGAGATTTTTTTTTTTTAGAGGGGGAGCTTTATTTTGGCAAATTTTTGTAACTTTCCTATGTTCCAATAATAAATATTTATGATAACTTGGATTATGGATTACACTTTAAAATGCAACAGAAACATGGCAGAGCAGCAAGGGTACATTTCTTGGACTCAGAAGGCCTTATTTCAAATTAATGATTATGTGACCTTGAATAAGCCACCTTATTGCATCTAAGTCTCTACATCTTTAAAATGAAGGTTCTGGAAGTTAGTTATTAGATATTTTTAAGATCTAAAAAATAACCTGATTTTCCCTAATTTTGTGTTTTAAAGTTAGGCATTTCTGTTATGCTAATCAATGGTCCCCAAAGATATCCAGATCCTAATCCTTAGAACTTGCAAATATAACTTTTTATGACCAAGGGGGCTTTCAAATGTGACCAATTTAAGGGTCTTAAGAAGGAACAATTATCCTGGATTATTTGGGTGGGTTCTAAATATAATCACAATCATCCTTATAAGAAAGATTCAGAGATATATTTGACTACAAATGAAGAAGAAATCATGACAAAAGATGCAAGGGGTTACAGGGGTCATAAGTCAAGGAATGCAAGCAGCTTCCAGAAGGTAGAAAAAGCAAGGAAACAGATTCTCCCCTAGAGCCTCCAGAGGAATCAGTTTTGCTGACACCTTAACTTTAGCCTAGTGACACTGACTTCAGACTTCTGGCTTCCAGAACTATGAGAGAAGGAAAGTGTGTTGCTGTAAGCCACTAAGTGTATTATCATCTGTGATGGTGATACCAGGAAACTAATATAGTAGTTGAAAACCCTAACACCAGCTTTAAGATATAAATGGTTTAAATCATGAAATAATAACTACTGATTTGGTCATTTATTAAGGGACTTATTTGGTGCCAAGTATGGAGCAGATATGAAACCTGGTTCTGGAGTTGAGACATAAGTCAGAGTCGTATTAGTTAGGATGTTTTGGGCTTGAGTAACAGAAAACTCAACCCAGACATGTTTAAACATTAAAACAGATTTATGAACATGAGTTCATGAACTGAAAAAATGCAGAGGCAGGACAAAGTTTAGGAATTGGTACTTTTCAAAAATGGGAAATGGATTCTAGGGAAACAACTTCTGCAACAGTGTTCACAAACATCATGAATATTTGAAGTGGCAGAGACAAAGTGTAATCAAAGAAGTGTAAGATATTGTGATAAACTCTATCCTAAGGATATCTTTTAAAATGCTGTGGATACAATAGCCAAACTGTAGAAAGAGCCCAGATGTCCATCAACAGATGAATGGATAAAGAAGATATGGTGTGTGTGTGTGTGTGTGTGTGTGTGTGTACACATATACAATGGAATCTTACTAAGCCATCAAAAATGAAATATTGCTCTTTGCAATGATGTGGATGGAAATAGAGGGTATTATGCTAAGTGAAATAAGTCAATCAGAGAAAGACAATTATCATGTGATTTCACTCATATGTGGAATTTAAGAAACAAAACAGAGGATCATAGGGGAAGGGAGGTAAAATAAGATGAAATCAGAGAGGGAGACAAACCATAACAGACTCTTAACTCTAGGAAACAAACTGTGGGTTTCTGGAGGGGAGGTGGGTAGGGGGATGGGGTACCTGGGTGATGGGCAGTAAGGAGGGTACTTGATGTAATAACCACTGGGGTTATATGCTACTGATGAATTACTGAACTCTACCTCTGACACTAATAATACAATATATGTTAGTTAATTGTATTTAAATAAAGTTAAAAAATTTTTAAGTACTGTGGATAAATATAAAAACAATGTGGAAGAATGAAGAAATCTGACTGGGATGCTTAGGGTCAGTTTCTTGGGGGAATAACATATAAACTGAATCTTGAAAGATGAGTGAGTTAGTCAGATGGATAAGGGGGGTGGTATTCCAAGAAAAGAATACAGATTGTTCAAGACTAAGGAAAGATGAAAACATGAGAAGTGCAGTGTGGTTGAGGAGTCCATAGTGGGACTGAAGGGGTTGAAGGGTTAAGAGTGCCAAGGGACATGAAGCAGGAGAACAGGACTGGGGCCGGAATTTACACATTTTAGTTTCTGTAGATCTCACAGGTCATTGTGAGGAGTTTGGTCTTCATCCTGATAACATGGGAATCAGGGGCCTTGTTATTGAGCTACAGAACAGGGAACTATAGAATAGACAGAACTTTGCAATTCCTGGACTTAGCTAAGGAAGAAAGAGCTGCATGCAGGACTACTGTCAAGGATCTGGCATAAGTGAGAGATCTTTAGGTAGCCAGGAATGAGTCTGCAGTGCTCCAGACCCTGAGACAGGCATAGGCAGTGAGCTGACAGAGCTGTGGGAAGTGTCTGTCTCTCCATACATGCACGAGGAATGGGAGGTGTGGAAATGTAAAAGAACTTTCCAAAGTCACGGGACAGAAAGTTTCTGATTCTCCCAGATTCACTCAAAATTTATGCAAGATTCAAACTCAGGCCCCCAGGCTCCAAAGCTCATGCTTTAAACACTTCTGCCACATGGCTTCCAGTGGCTCTTTCTATGGAGGTTACCAAGCACCTGTTTGCAGATGGAAGCGGAAGCCCAGAGAAGTGATTTGTTCTAGGCTATCTGGCCATTCAGTAGTAAATCTTGGCCTTGCAAGCTGGCTTTTTTTCATTTCAAATCCAGGGCTATTTCCATTACAAGGCATTGTCTTTCTGTACAATTTTGCTCTCCAGGGACCTTTTTAATTTTTTTCTCTAGAACATATACAGGCAATTCTTTGATGAGATTGGATCAAGAAAAACTCTTCAGAGAGAAAAAAAAATATGCTAGAGTAATTCCCTTTGGCAGTAGAATTCAACGTGGGTGGCTTTGATCCCCAGGGGACATCTGGCAATGCTAGGAATGGTCTTTAGTTGTCACAATTGGGTGTGAGTGTTGCAAGCATCTAATGAGTAGAGACCAGATGTGGTGCTCAACATCCTACAGGGCATAAGCCAGCCTCCCACAGCAAAGACTTTTCAGCTTCAAATGTCAATGAGAAATTCTGGCCTATAGCAATAATGCTTTTGCTTGGTAGATGGGGTCATTGTGGACCACCATCTGTCCGAACTTCGCAAGCACGGAAAACTCTGCTTTCCGTCTCCTGTTTGAGCTATTACACTGATTTTGGCCTTTATGCTGTTCCTTGACCATCATTTTAAATAATGCAGAATATTAAAACCCATGTCCCAAGAGGCTGACCGGATATATTTTCAGAAGGAAACTTTCTAGGAAATCTTTAAAATAGTTTTAGTCTTAAAAGTTGAGTTAGCCATCTAAGGACACGATACCTAAAAGAAAAGCCTAAATTTCAGTTGAAGACAAGTGGTTTAGACAGCAGTTGTAGAAGATGCATAAATAATTGGATTGGTACGTTACCCTAGGGCAGGTTCAGTGAAGGATTTCACCCTTATTTCCATTTGTCCTTTCTTCCTTGTCTGTCTCCCACAGGGTCATGCCTCCTCCGTCTGTTCCCTTAAAGAAACTCTTTGCAAATTCCTATGAGCTCTGAGGAGACACAATTTTGGTCTATGTTTTGGTTAAGTCCTTCTCTTATTATAGTGATTTTTTTTTTAATTTGAATCAGCAACATTATACATACTCATTTTCAAAGTTATCAGCAACACTGAAAAGGGTAAAGAAGCAGAAGAAAAAAAATCATCCATCATCTCATAGCCCAGGAGTAATTGTGGGTGAGTTCAACATTTTTAAATATTTTATTCTTTTTTTGATATAGATGATTTAATGTTTTAGCTTCAAAGTTCTGTGCCCTTTTGTTTTTCTTAGCATTATTTTATAAGTATTTCTCCATCCCATTAAAAATTTCTTGGTAATCTATGATTAATGGATATAGAGTCTTCCATTTGTGGGACATATCTTTTTTTTAAACTAATGTTCCATTGATGCCTATTTCCTCTTTTCTCCCACTATTATAATTAAGTCTGCTATGAATACCTTTGGAAATAAATCTTTCCCTGTATTTTTTAAAGATTTTATTTATTTATTTGACAGAGAGAGACACAGCAGGAGAGGGATCACAAGCAGGGAGAGTGAGAAGCAGGCTTCTTGCCAAGCAGGGAGCCCAACACAGGGCTTGATCCCAGGACCCTGGGATCATGACCTGAGCTGAAGGCAGACGCTTAACACCTGAGCCACCCAGGTGCCCCTTTCCCTGTATTTCTGATTATTTTTTCAGGTTATATTCCTAGAAGTGCTCAAGCTTTGGGTCAAAGAGCATGAGAGCTTTTATGTTTGGCCAAATTGCTTTCCAAATTATATTAAATTGCAATCACCCCAGCATGCATGAGAATGCTTAGTTTTGTTAGTGTCCCCAGATCAAAAGAACAAGTTTCTTTAAAGAAATACCCAAGTAGAGTATAGTGGTATGTACCAGAGTTTTTAGATTGGAGAACAGAGTCCTAAAAAGAAAAAAATTTTTCTTAAGAAATAAATCAGTAGCAACTAGCTTGGGAAAGTTAAATGCAGATGCCCACCTTTCTTTTTTTATTACATAGCCAAAAGGGCAGTAACTGACTTCTCCTTTTCCCTCATCAGTCTGTCAGCTTCATGTCTGAAATATCTGTTGACTTTAAACCAAAAGTTTATTTTAAACAGGTGGAATTTTCCAGGAGCTGTCTTCATATTTCTGTCTAGCTCCTTATACCAGGTCAGGGGCCAGCTAGTTTCACAAGCAGAATTAGCTTAGATAAGCCAAAGGTATTAAGTGATGGCACTTGTAATTTATAAAGTAGATATTATTCTGATTGGAAGTATCTATAAATGATTCTTTCTTCAGTGTCTTTCAGTAATGGGATTATTGTAGATGAAAAAGGAGCATTCCTTGAGACCATAGATGTGCTTAACAAACCAGTGGAGAATGTAGAACAATTGCCAGATGGAAGATGAGGAAAATGAATTGGCCTCTGTGTGATATTAGATGGGGCATGAAGACCACTGCTGGGGATAAGAGGTGGGAGCTTCAACCCTGGGAGACTATGGTACCTGGGAAAGCTGAGGGTTACTGACATTTAAAAAGAAAATTAGGACACACCTAATATGTGCATATCAGGGCTGCTTAAGGGTGATCCCTAGACTGAAGAGTGGAAAGAGAATGGAATAAGGATATCAGGAAGTGGTCCCCTGAGTGGCTCAGATGGTTAAGTGTCTGCCTTCGGCTCAGGTCATGATCCCAGGGTCCTGGAATTTAGCCCCTCATCGGGCTCCCTGCTGAGAGGGGAGCCTGCTTTTCCCTCTCCCTCTACAGCTCCCCCTGCTTATGCTCTGTCAAATAAATAAATAAAATCTTAAAAAAAAAAAAGGAATATCAGGAAGCAAGGTGCCAAAAGAGGCAAATGTCAACTCTGCTGACTTTATTTGACTTGAAATTGTACCCAATCTCCTTCTGAAAAGACAATATAGCTACAGATTAAAAGCCTAATGCAAGGTAAGACATTAAGGTCTCTGACCCAAAGTAGGAAATGTACATTTTTAGGCTACATGGCATGAGAAAATCCAGCCAGTGGAATCCAAATAGGACTTCTCTGCCTCTACCACCACGGCAACCAGAGAGTTCAGCTGAACTCACCTTTCAGCCTTTCTGTATTTGTAGCAATGTGTGCCTTACTCAAGCTTAAAACCAAATACTTAATGGATCTCATGAGTACACAGAGTTTTCACATACTGAAGGTTTATAATCAAGAAAAAATTAAAACCACATTGAGATACCACCTCACACCAGTTAGAATGGCCAAAATCAGCAAGACAGGAAACTATGTGTGTTGGAGAGGATGTGGAGAAAGGGGAACCCTCCTACACTGTTGGTGGGAATGCAAGTTGGTGCAGCCACTCTGGAGAACAGTGTGGAGGTTCCTCAAGAAGTTAAAAATAGAGCTTCCCTATGACCCTGCAATTGCGCTACTGGGTATTTACCCCAAAGATACAGATGTGAAAAGAAGGGCCATCTGTACCCCAA
>PISX010032400.1:0-16270 GCA_004024625.1 Mellivora capensis
GAGAAGGGAGTTGAGGGAAATTGGGGGGGAGATGAACCATGAGAGACTATGGACTCTGAAAAACAACCTGAGGGTTTTGAAGGGGCGGGGGGTGGGAGGTTGGGGGAGCCAGGTGGTGGGTATTGTGGAGGGCACGCATTGCATGGAGCACTGGGTGTGGTGTAAAACTATGAACTCTGTTACGCTGAAAAGAAATTAACAAATTAAAAAATTAAAAAAAAGTGTTAATACCTATACTCCTCAAAATATTCCAAAAAATAAAAGAGGAAGGAAAACATCTAAATTCATTCCATGAGGCCAGCATTACCCTGATACCAGAATCAGATAAAGACACCACCAAAAAAAATTAAAAGAGAAATACAGGCCAATATTTCTGATGAACATAAATGCAAAAATAATCAAACGTAGGAAAAAATCAAATACAACAATATATTAAAAATAATATTCACCACAATGAAGTGGTATTTAATCCTGAGTGTCAAAAGTGGTTGAATGTTCACAGATCAATCAATGTGATACAAAACATCAATAAGAGAAATAATGAAAACCATATGATCTCTTCAATAGATGCAAAAGCATATGACAAAGTAAGCATCAATTCATAATAAATAATTTTATTCATAATAAAAACCACAAACAAAATAAATGTAGTGGGAACATACTTCAACATAGTTCAGGCTTTATATGAAAAACCCACAGTGAGCACCATACTCAGTGGGGAAAAACAAAGAACTTTTCCTGTAAGTTCAGGAACATGACAATAATGTCCACTATCAACACTTTCATTAAATACAGTATTGGAAATCCTATCCACAGCAATCAGAAAACAAGTAAAATAAATAAAATAAAATGCATTCAAATCGGTATGGATGAAGTAAAACTTCCACTATTTGCAAGTGACATGATACTATGCATAGAAAACCCCAAAGGCTCCACCAAAGAAAACTGCTAAAAGTGATAAATGAATTCAGTAAAGTCTCACAATACAAAATCAATATACAGAAATCTGTTGCATTACTACATACTAATAGTGAAGCAGCAGAAAAAGAAATTTTAAAAATGCCATTTTCAATAGCACCAAAAATAATAAAATACCTAGTAATAGACCTAGCTAAAGAGGTGAAGGACCTGTACTTTGCAAACTATAAAATACTGATGAATGAAATTGAAGATGACCTCAAAAAATGGAAAGATATTCCAAGCACATGGATAGGAAGAATAGACATTATGAAAATATCTCTATTACCTAAAGCAATATAAAGATTTAATTTAATCCCTGTCAAAATATCAACAGCATTTTTCATAGAGATAGAACAATCCTAAAATGTGTATGAAACCATAAAAGAACCTGAATAACTGAAGCAGTCTTAAAAAAACAAAAATAAACAAACAAAAAACCCACAATACTGGAGGTATCACAATACCATAACTTCTAGTTATGCTATAAAAACGTAGTAACCAAACAGTATTGTACTGGAATGGAAATAGACACATAGAACACTGGAACAAAATAGAAAAACTAGAAATAAACCCACAATTATATGGTCAAAATATTCAAAAAAGGAGGAAAGAATATTGAATGGGAAAAGGTCTCTTCAATAAATTGTGTTGGGAAATCTGGTCATCTACATGAAAAAGAATGAAACTGGCCCAGGTTCTTACATTATACACAAAACTAAATTCAAAGTGGATCAAAGACCTATATATAAGACCTGAGACCATAAAAATCCTGGAAGAGAACATAGGCAGTAATTTATCTGACATCAGCTGTAGCTGATTGTTCTAGATACATCTCCTAAAACAAGAGAAACAAAAGCAAAAATAAACCATCGGGACCACATCAAAGCAAAGTTCTTCTGCACAGTGAAGGAAACACCAAAACTGAAAGTCAACCCATGGCATGGGAGTAGATATTTGCAAATGATATATTTGATTAGACTTAGTATCCAACAGCAAGTCTAGGTGCCAGCTTTCTGCTCTGTGTTACCATGGACTTCAAACTGCAGCAAAGTCTTGTGACCTCTTTCCTGGCACGTGCCCAGAAACAAGCAGAAGATTGGTGAGACCCCCCCTCTCTTCCCCTGGGAGGAACAGTGTGTGTCCACACCACGGAAATTCATAAAATTTTGAGTTTTGAAACTCAGTTGCATGCATGAGATAAAAACACTTGGTCATAGGCTGGGTGAACACAAAGTTCTGATGGAAACAGGGGAGACAAGAGTGATTGACTGCTTTTCTGTAAGGGCTCACTGAAAAGGGGGGGATGCAGATTTTCAGCTCCAGAGGTAGAGAGGGTAACAAAACCATATTCATCCTTCCCATCAGTGCTGACAGCACTCAGGGAGCAAAACAGAGTCACATAGTGGAGTCCTGAGAGCTTACACCAAGCACAACCACTCAACCACACTGGACATGCGTTTGAACTAGGACAAGACCACCTAAGAATCAACATAATAGACCCTTCCCACAGAAGACCAACACAACTTTCTCTTTTTAGTACATTACTTCTATTTTTATTTATTTTATATTATTTTTATTATGTTCAGTTAGCCACTGTATATACATTGTTAGTTTTTGATGTAGTGTTCAATGATTCATCAGTTACACATAACACCCAGTGAACATCACTACACATGCCCTCCTTGATAACCACCCCCCTGTTACCCTCTTCCCCTACACCCCTCTTCCTGAGACTCTCAGTTCATTTACCAGAGTCCATAGTCTCTCATAATTCATCTCCTTCCCTGATTTCTCCCCATTCAGATTTCCCTCCCTTCCCCTGTAGTCCTCCAAGCTATTGCTTATGTTCCACATATGAGTGAAACCATATGATAATTGTCTTTCTCTGCTTGACTCACTTAGCAAAATTCCCTCCAGTTCCATCCATGTCAAGGCAAATGGTGGATATTCATTGTTTCTGATGGCTGAATAATATTCCATTGGATATATGGGCCACATCTTTATCCATTCATCTGTTGAAAGGCATTTCAGCTCCTTCTATGGTTTGGCTCTTGTGGATATTGCAGCTATGAACTTTGGGATGCATGTGCCCCTTCTTTTCACAACATCTATATCTTTGGGGTAAATACCTACTAGACAAATTTCTGGGTCATGTAGTAGCCTTATTTTCGACTTTTTGGGGAACTTCTGTACTGTTTTCCAGAGTGGCTATACCAGCTTGCATTCCCACCAACAATGTAAGAGGGATCTCCTTTCTCCACATCCTCGCCAACATTTGCTGTTTCCTGTTTGTTAATTTTTGCCATTCTAACTGTGTAAGGTGGTATCTCATTGTGTGTTTGATTTGCATTTTCCTGATGGCTAATGATGCTGTGCGTTTTTTCATTTGTCTGTTAGCAATTTGTATGTCTTCTTTGGAGAAGTGTCTGGTCATGTCTTCTGCCCATTTTTTGACTGGGTTATTTGTTTTTTGACTGCTGAGTTTGAGAAGTTCTTTATAGATCTTGGATATCAGCCCTTTATCTGTAATGTCCTTTGCAAATATCTTCTCCCATTCTGTGGGTTGCCCCTTAGTTTTATTGACTCTTTCCTTGCTGTGCAGAGCTTTTTATCTTGATGAAAACACAAAGGTTCATTTTTGCTTTTGTACCCTTACCTTTAGAGACGTGTCTTGAAAGAAGTTACTGTGGCTTATGTCAAAAAGGTTACGACCTATGTTCTCCTCTAGGATTTTGATGGATTTCTATCTCACATTGAGGTATTTCATCCATTTTCAGTTTGCCTTTGTGGGGAATGGTCCAGTTTCATTCTTCTACATGTAGCTATAGCTATCAAATTTTCCCAGTACCACTTATAGAAGAGTCTGTCTTTTTTCCATTGGATATTTTTTCCTGATTTGTCAAAGAGTTGAAGGTCCATTCCTGGAGTCTGTATTCTGTTCCATTGGTCTATGTGTCTGTTTTTGTGTCAATACCATGCTGTCTTGGTGATCACAGCTTTGTAATAGAACTTGAAGTCAGGCAACGTGATGCCCCCAGCTTTATTTTTCTTTTTCATCACTCCCTTGGTGATTTGGGATCTTTTCTGCTTCCACACAAAGTTTAAGATTGTTTGCTCCAGCTCCTTGAAAAATGCCAGTGACATTTTAATAGGGACACATTGAAAGTGTAGATTGCTCTGGGCAGGATTGACATTTTAACAATGTTTATTTTTCCAATCCATGAAAGTGGAATGTTTTTCCATCTTTTAGTGTTTTCCTCACTTTCTTTCATAAGTGTTCTGTAGTTTCTAGAGTATAAATCCTTTACTTCTTTGGTTAGGTTTATTTCTAGTTCTAGTTATCTTATGTTTTTTGTTGCTATTGTGAATGGAACTGATTCCTTAATTTCTCTTTCTACAGTTACGTTGTGAGTGTATAGAAAAGAAACTGATTTATGTGCATTGATTTTGTATCCTGCTAAAATGCTGAATTGCTGTATGACTTCTAGTAATTTGGGAGTGGAGTCTTTTGGGTTTTCCATATAAAGTGTCATGTCTTCTGAAAAGAGATAATTTGACTTCTTTGCCTATTTGAATGCCTTTTATTTCTTTTTGTTGTCTGATTGTTGTTACTGGGACTTCTAGTACTATGTTGAACAATAGTGGTGAGAGTGGGCATCCCTGTTGTGTTCCTGATCTTAATAGAGAAGCTTGCAGCTTTCCCGCATTGATAATGATATTCACCATGGGTTATTCATAGATGATTTTTATGAAGTTGAGGAACATTCCCTCTATCCCTATACTCTGGATAGTTTTAATCAGGAACAGATGTCGTGTTTTGTCAAATGATTTTTCTGCATCAATTGAGAGGATCATATGGTTCTTGTCTTTTCTTTTGTTAATGTGTTCTGTTGCATTGATTGATTTGTGAATGTTGAACCACCCTTGCATCCCAGGAATACATCCCACTTGGTCATGGTGAATAATCCTTTAGATGTACTGTTGAATCCTATTAGCTAGGATCTTGGTAAGTATTTTGGTATCCATGTTCATCAGGGATATTTGTCTATAATTCTCCTTTTTGATGAAGTCTTTGACTGGTTTGGGGATCAGGGTGATGGTGGCCTCATAGTTTGGAAGTTTGGAAGTTTCCCTTCTGTTTCTATTTTCTGAAACAGCTCCAGGAGAATAGATATTATTTCTTCTTTAATATTTGATAGAATTCCCCTGGGAAGCCATCTGGCCCTGGACTCTTTTTGGGGGGGGGGGAGGTTTTTGATTACTGCTCCAATTTCATTACTGGTTACTGGTCTATTCAGATTGTCTGTTTCTTCCTTTTTCAGTCTTGGTAATTTGTAAGTTCCCAGGAAGGCATCCATTTCTTCCAGGGTGCTTAATTTGTTGGCATATAGTTGTTGGTAATAATTCCTAATAGTTGTTTATATTTTCTTGGTGTTAATCATGATCTCTCTCCTTTCATTCATGATTTTATTAATTTGGGTCCTTTCTTTTTTCTTTTGGGTAATTTGGCCAATGGTTTATTGATCTTATTAATTCTTTCAAAGAACCAGCTGCTAGTTTCATTGATATGTTCTACTGTTTTTTCTGGTTTCTATTTCATTGGTCTCTGCTCTAATCTATATTATTTGGCTTCTCTTGTGGGGTTTAGGTTTTATTTCCTGTTCTTTCTCCAGCTCCTTTAGGTATAAGGTTATCTTGTGAATTTGGGTTTTTCTAAAATTTTTAGAGTGGCTTGGATGGCTATATATTTCCCACTTTGGACTGCCTTTTCAGTATCCTATAGGTTTTGGACTGAAGTGTTTTCATTCTCTCTGGGTTCCAAGAATTGTTTAAGTTCTTCTCTAATTTTCTCATTGATCCAATCATTTTTAGCAGGATACTCTTTAAATTCCAAGTGTTTGAATTCCTTCCAATTTTTTTTCTTGTGATTGAGTTCCAGTTTCAAGGCATTGTGGTCTCATAACATGTAAGGAATAATCTCAATCTTTTGGTATAGGTTGAGACCTAATTTGTGACCCAGTATGTGATCTATTATGGAGAAAGTTCTGTGTGCATTCGAGAAGAATGAATATTCTGTTGTTTTAGGGTTGAAAGTTCTGTATATATCTACAAAGTCCATCTGGTCCAATGTGTCATTCAAAGCTCTTGTTATTTGTTGATCTTCTGTTTAAATGATCTCTCCAGTGCTAAGAGTGGACTGTTAAAATCTGCTACTATGAATGTATTATTGTGGATCTGATTCTTTATATTGGTTAACAGCTGGCTGATGTAATTGGCTGCTTCCATGTCGGGGGCATATATATTTATAATCATTAGATATTCTTGTTGGATAGACCCTTTAAGAATGATATAGTGTCCCTCTAGATCTCTTATTACAGTCTTCGGTTAAATTCTAACTTGTCAGATATAAGAATTACTACTCCAGCTTTCTTTTGAGGTCTGCTGGCAGGATAAATGGTTCTCCATTCCCTCACTTTCAGCCTGGAGGTGTCTTTAGGTAGACAGCATATGGATGGGTGGGTCCTGTATATGTATCCAATCTGCAAGCCTGTGCCATTCATTTCGTGAGAGCATTTAGGCCTTTCATGTTGAGAGTTACTACTGAAAGATACATATTTATTGCTATCCTATTGTCTGTACAGTCCCTGTTTCTATGGATTGTCTCTGTAAATTTCTGGTATATACTAGTCTTGTGGTCCTTCTTTTATAGAAATCCTCTTAGTATTTCTTGCAGGGCTGGCTTGGTGGTCACATAATCTTTCAGTTTCTGTCAGTCCTGGAAGCTCTTTATCTCTCCATCCATTCTGAATGACAGCATTGCTGAATTAAGTATTCTTGGCTGCATGTTCTTCTTATTTAGTACTCTGAACATGTCTTGCCAGCCCTTTCTGGCTTGCCAAGTCTCTGTGGACAAGTCTGATGTAATTCTGATGCTCCTCCCTCTGTATGTAAGGAACCTCTTCCCCATAACTGCCCTTAAGATGGTTTCCTTGGTTCTACAATTCATGACTTTTACTATTACATGCCAGGGCACTGGTCTGTTCTCCTTGATCTTAGAAGAGGTTCTCCTTGCCTCTTGGACAGAAATTATTGTTTCATCCCCCAGATTAGGGAAGTTTTCAGCTACAATTTGCTCAAGTATATGTTCTAGTTCTCTCTCCACCCCCTCAGCAATTCCAAGAATTCTGACACTGGAAGGTTTCATGGCATTGTGAATCTCTCTAAGTATGTTCTCATGGATTTTAAGCTGTTTGTCCCAGGCCTCCCGTTGTTTCTTCCTTCCTATCAGTTTATCTTCTAGATCACTAATTTGTTCTTCTGCCGCATTTTCCCTGGCTGTTAGAGTATCCAGTTTAGATTGTATCTCATTCATATCATTTTACCTGATCATTTGGCCTGATTAACTCTCATTTATGCCCTTAGAGATTCTATATTGCTGCTATTGGTTTTCTCAAGCCTAGCTATTGAATTCATAACTGGTATCCTGAAGTCTATCCCTGACATATTGCTTATATCCATATCCATTATCTCTGTGGGAGAGGCCATTGTCTCTGGTTCTTTTCTTTGTTGGGAGTTCCTCCTTCTAGTCATTCTGTTGAGGAGTGGTTAAGGGAATGTACAGAGTCCAAAATATCAACCACAATCCAGCCAAGATGCTCCATGGGGAAATCTGGAGGGGTTGGAATCCACCACCAAAAAATTAAGCCAAAATGAAGCCCAAGAATAAAATTTATGAAATGAAAAAATTTAAAAAATTAAAGATAAAAATTTTTTAAAAGGGGGGTAAAGGGAGGGTGTATTTTCTTCTCTTTGTCAGAGGGCACTGCTTCCCAGAGTTACAGGGAATATATAGCTGGTACATATAAACAGGTTGTATTGAAAAGGGGAAAAAAGACTACATTGAAGCTTATATGTATAAAAAATATACAGGTGTGTAAAATTACAATTTAAAAAGCTACATTAAACACTTAGTTGAAAGTTAAAAAGGTAAAAAGGAAAAAAAACAGAGAAGAAACATGAGAAAGAAAAAACAAAGTTGTATCTGAGATAAACACAAGCCCTGAGGCAATACCTGGAGCTCAATATACTATTTTCTCCTGGTGTTGGGGATTTATGGTTATATGGGGACCCCAGTGTTGCTGTCTCTTGTTCTTCCAGCTTGTCTTCTGGGGGAGCAGCCTGCCATGCTGTTTTTCAGACAACCCTACTTGGGCAGAGTTGCCCTGCCACTTAACAGGGGACTGGACTCTGTGGAAACTGTTTTTTTTGTTGTTTTTTGTTTTTTGTTTTTTTGTTTAGCTTTTGTTCTCTGGCAGGGTTTTTTTATGCCTTTTTGGAGGGTTAGAGCAAAAGAAAATGTCTGCACCCAGACCTCTGCCCCAGGGCAGAGAAATCACAGTCTCCTTTTCACTGAACCCTCCAAAACACACAGTTTCCCTTTCTATAAGTGCTGCTAAAAACCACAGCCACCCATGGGCAGTGCACGGCCCCAGTGACCTTCTCAGTGGTCAACTCAGGCCCCCACTTGTCTCTGTCTTTTCTGCTTCTAAAAGCCAGGTTTTTACTTCCTTGGTGTTAGTTGTGATCTCTCCCTTTTCATTCATAATTATTAATTTGAGCTTTCTCTCTTTTCTTTTGGATTAGTGTGGCCAATGGTTTATTGATCTTACTGATTCTTTTAAAAAACCAGCTTCTAGTTTCATTGATAAAAGCCAGGTTTTGCCCTGGGTCCAGGGAAGCAGTGGGGTGATAAGGAGGTGGCTGGCCCTGTGTCCAGGCATGTGCCCCCTCAGCTCCTGGATCCAGTTTGAGCACTGTTATCAGTCCCCTCCCATCCTGACACCACTGCTTTTCAAGTTATCACTGGTCCCCCAGCACAGAACACTTTTGCACTCTGGTCCTATATCACTTTCCAGGGGCCAGTAGGGCGGCCCCTCCCCCTTCTCTTTATCATCTGATATCTGCCCACAGAATCACAACTCCATCCTTCACAACTCAAAACCTTGGATTTTCTGCTTGTGAAGATCCAGATATATATTCCAAAACCTCAGGGTGATTTCACTGATTTTCAGAATGGTCTGGTATATATTCAGCTAAATTCATGGGACCAGTTGAATCAGGGTCCCCTACTCCTCCACCACCATGCCCCACATCAAATCTTATCTCACTTTCACCAAGTTAACAGAACACAGAAAGCTACAAAGTTTCAGCACTTGGGGAAAACAGTACATAGCATTATTTGCATATTTATTATGCTGTGTTTAGTATTGTTTTTTCAGTAGCTTTTTAATTTTTTTAATCATTTTTATTCCTTTTTTATTTTTATGTACACTTTATATTTTTGTTTCCTTTCATTATATTTTAGCTTATTATATATTTGTATATGTATACATATGTGTATATATGTATATACATATATATGTTTTTATTTCTTTCTTCTTTTGAAACCTAGTTTTTTTTGTTTGTTTGTTTTTTTAACAAGCAGACCAAAGCACATCCAGGAACAAGTTTTTTGGTTTGTTTTCTGTTGTTGTTCTTACTGTCGTTCTGGTTTTCTAGTTGTTGTTTTTTTCCTCTTTTTTTTCTGGACAAAATGACAAGACAGAGAAATTCACCCCCAAAAGAAAGAACAAGAGGTAATATTGTCAAGGATTTAATCAATACAGATACAAATAAGATGTCTGAACCAAAATTGAAAAGAACAATTATAAAAATACAATATGGGCTTGAAAAAAGCATAGTAAACACTAGAGAATCCTTTACTGTACAAATAAAAAAAAGTCTTTTCAGGGAAAAATTACAAATGCTATTACCAAGATTCTGTCCCAAGAGGAGGCCATAAAAATGAGGATGAATGAGGCAGAGGAGTGAGGCAGTGATATAGAAGGTAAAATGATAAAAAATAAGGGAGCTGAAAAGAAGAGGTAAAGAAAGCTATTAGATCACAAAGGTAGACTGAGGGAATTCAGCATTCCATAAAGCAAAATATTATTATCGGAGTCCCAGAAGATGAGGAACAGGAGAAAGGGGCAAAAGGTTTATCTGAACAAATTACAGCGGAGAACTTCCCTAATCTGGGGAAGGAAACAGACATTCAAGTTCAAGAGGCACAGAGAACCCCCATCAAAATCAACAAAAATAAATAAACATGACATATTATGGAAAAGCATGCAAATTGCAAACATGAGAAAATCCTGAAAGCAGCTCAGGACAAGAGGTCCTTAACTTCAAGGGCAGACACATAGGGCTGGCAGCAGACCTGTCCACAGAGCTTTGGCAGGCTAAAAAGAACTGGCATGACATTTTTGACGTGCTAAATAGGAAAATATGCAGCCAAGAATACTCTATCCTTCAAGGATGTCATTCAGAATAGAAGGAGAGATAAAGAATTTCCAAGAAGGAACAAAAACTAAAGGAATTTGTGAGCACTAAACCAACACTGCAAAAAATATTAAAGGGGATCCTTTGAGCAGAGAGAGAGTCCAAAATTAACAAAGATCAGAAAGGAACACCTTTAAGCCAGGGATGTCCCCCACTGTAGATAACGTTTAAAAGTCTGGATTCTGTGCTCCACTGCTTATATTTTGCAGTAGCCTCCTTAAGTCAACTCCCTCCCTGCTGCCCTATTCTCCAATATATCACCCTGGATTTAAGTCTCTGCACCTCCTTCATTTCAAAAAGTGGTTGTTTTTCTATTTGTAAAATTGCAGCATTACTTTTTTCAGATCTCCAGTTGACTTAGCAGGTGATCAGAATAATTTGATAACTCTCTAGCTGAATTCCAGGGACAGAGGAACTTAAGGTTCCCTACTCCTCTGCCATCTTCACTCCTCCTTTGCAGTTGGTAGTTTGATACGTATTGCATCAAATTTGTAGATTGCTTTGGATAGTACAGACTTTGTAACAACATTTGCTCTTCCAAACCATTAGCATGGAATGTCTCCCCATTTCTTTGTGCCATTGTCAAGTACTTCATCCGTGTTTTATAGTTTTCAGAGTACAGTCATTCACCTCTTTGTTTAGGTTTCTTTATAGGTGTCATATGGTGTTTGGTTCAGTTCTAAATGGGATGGATTTCTTGATTTCTCTTTCTGCTGCCTCATTATTGGTGTATGGAAACACACAAAAAAATTCTGTATGTTGCTTTTGTATCCTGTGACTTTTATTGATTCTTTTTTTCATTTCTAGCAGGTTTTTTGGTGAAGTTTTTGGGTTTTCTATATAGAGTATAATGCCATATTAAATAGTAAAAGTTTGACTTCTTCCTTGTCAATTTGGATGCCTTTTATTTCTTATTGTTGTCTGATTGCTGTAGCTAGGACATCCAGTATTATGTTAAATAACAGTGGTGTGGGGCACCTGGGTGGCTCAGTCATTAAGCGTCTACCTTCAGCTCAGATCATGATCCCAGGATATTGGGATGGAGCCCCGCATTGGGCTCCCTGCTCAGTGGGGAGCCTGCTTCTCCCTCTCCCACTCCCCTGCTTGTATTCCCTCTCTTATTGAATCTTTCTGTCAAATAAATAAATAAAATCTTTGGAAAAAAAGTGGTGATAATGGACATCCTTTTCTTGTTTCTGACCTGGAGGGAAAATCTTTCAGTATTTTCCCACTGAGGATGGTGTTTTCCATGGATTGTTCATATATGGGCTTTATTATATTGAGGTATGTTCCCTCTAAGTCTAATTGTTGAGGGTTTTAAAAATTATTGTTATGAATGGATGTTCTGTTTTGTCAATTTTTTTTCTGTGTCCATTGCAATGTCCATTCTTTCGTTAATGTGGTGTCTGATGTTGATTCATTCGTGAATACTGAACCACCCTTGCAGCCCAGGAATTAATCCCATTTGATTGTGGTGAATAATTTTTTAAAGTATTGTGGGCTTCAGCTTGTTAGTATTAGTTGAGACTTTTGCTTCTATTTTCATCAGGGATATTGGCCTATAGTTCTCTCTTTCAATGTAGTTTTTATCTGGCCCAGTATCAGTGTAATGCTGAACTCATAGAATGAATTCAGATGTTTTCCTTCCCTTTCTAGTTTTCAGAATAGTTTGAAAAGAATATCTATTAACTCTACTTTAAATGTTTGGTAGAATTACCCTGTGAAGACATCTGGCCCTGGACTTTAGTTTGTTGGGATTTTTTTTTTTTTTTTTGATTACTGATTCAATATTCTTGTCAGTAATTAGTCTGTTCTCATTTTCTATCTCTTCCTGTTTCAGTTTTGGTAGCTTATATGTTTCAAGGAACTCATAAATTTCTTTCAGGTTGTCCAATTAATTTGTCAGCTTAGAGTTTTTCATAATATTCTCTTACAATTCTTAATTTATTTTATTTTTGTGGTGTTGGTTGTAATTTCTTCTCTCTCATTTGTGATTTTATATATTTCTGTCCTTTCTCTTTTCTTTCTGCTAAGTATGAGTAGACACTTTTCAATTTTATTATTTTTTCAAAGATCCAGCTCCTGGTTTTATTGATCTATTTTTGTTTATTTTTGGTTTTTATGTCATTTATTTCTGCTCTATTTTTTATTATTTTCTTCTTTCTTCTAGTTTTATGCTTCATTTGTTGTTCTTTTCTGAACTTCTTTAGGTGTAGGCTTAAGTAGTTTATTTGAGATTTTTCTTGCTTCTTGAGGTAGGCCTGTATTGCTAAATAATTCCATCTCGGGACTTCTATTGTTGCAACCCAAAGCTTTAGGACCATGATGTTTTCATTTGCATTTGTTTCCATGTTTTTTTTTCTTATTCTTTGATTTCCTTGTTGGCTCAGATGTTTTGTTAGTCATCTAGTTGTGTTCATAGGACAAGGTGAATCTAGGGTCCTCTTCCTTTGCTGCCATCTTCCAAACTTTTCTGCTATCCTTTTTTAATACTAAAATATCTTTTTTTCCTGTTAAAAATGTGTGACACTTATGTCAAGCAAAATTTATGATAGTGTAAATGTATTTATGTGTCTTGTTTTTACACTTAACATTATTACATAAATATTTTTCATGGTCACTGAGAATTATTGAAAAATTTTAATATTTAACTATCATATATATGTATATATAACACTATAATATATATACATTATAATTTAGCTTTCCAATGTTTTCTGTTTAGATTATTTCTGCTTTTCATTGTTATATTTAAATATGGGATGACCTTTGCCCTGTCTCTGATTTTCTGGTAATAGAAATATTTATACTCACATTTGCACTTTTTACCTGGTTATCAGTATGGGAAAGCAACTTGGCCTCTGTGAAATAACATCCCTAACCTTGGGGTCCTTATCATTTTGCTCTGAATAACCAAGAAAACAGGCAGTGGAGTGTATGGATTAAACAGGGATGCTTATAGGAGAGAAAAAGAAGTAATATATTTGAGAGGCCATGACATGGAAGGGATAGCCTTGTTTTGTGTTTCTCCAGAGGTCAGTCCCAGAACTAATAGTTAGAATTCTTAAGGAGGCATTTTAAAGTTCAAAATAATTAAGGCTTATTTTTATATACTGCTTACTCTGCATCAAATACAGTTCTAAGTATGTTGTGTGTACATCTACTATGTTAAACATAATCCTCTGATTATCCTATGACGTAGGTACAATTATTATTCCTATATTATACAGACACCAAACCCCAGATATGTTAAATAACTTGTCCAAAGTCACACAGCTAGTAAATGGTAAAGCCAATATGTGCACCCAGCCATTATGTCTCTAAAGTATTCCATTCTACAAACTTTTTTTTTTTAATTTCTTTTCAGCAAACTTTTATTGGATACTTGTCATACAATAAGTACTATGCTGGGAGTTAAAAGTATAAAGATGGGGGAGGAGTCAAGATGGCGGAGAAGTAGCAGGCTGAGACTACATCGGGTAGCAAGAGATCACCTAGATAGCTTATCAAAACATTGCGAACACCTACAAATCCAAGGGGAGATCAAAGACAGGAAGAACAGCAATTCTGGAAACAGAAAATCAACCACTTTGTGAAAGGTAGGACCGGCGGAGAAGTGAATCGAAAGCGACAGGAGGATAGACTGCAGGGGAGGGGTTGGCTCCCGGCAAACAGTGGAGCAACGGAGCACTAAATCGGGACTTTTAAAAGTCTGCTCCACGGAGGGACATTGCTCCAGAGGCTAAACCAGGGTGAAGCCCACGCGGGGTCAGCGTGGCCCCAGGACCCACAGGGTCACAGAAGGATCAGGGGTGTCTGAGTTTTGCAGAGCTAGCAGTACTGGAGTGGGGAAGCCGGCTACAGAGACAGAAATGAGGAGTGAGCTCTCAGCTCGGGGTTACCTTGAACCAGTTGCAGGCTGGGTGAGCTCTGAGCGTGGCCGGAGGCCCAGGAGACAGGAGTGATAGGGGCTTTTCTCTGAGGGCACCCTGAGGAGTGGGGCCCTGAACTCTCGGCTCCTCCGGGCCGGAGATTGGGAGGTTGTCATTTTCATTCCCGTCCTCTGGAACTCTATGGAAAGCGTTCAGGGAACAAAAGCTCCCGAAAGTGAAACTGAGCGGATTATGTAGCCTGGCCCCTGGTGAGGGCAGTGCAACTCTGCCTCGGGTAAAGACTCTTGAGAATCACTACAACAAGCCCCTCCCCCAGAAGATCAACAAAAAATCCAGCCAAGACCAAGTTCACTTAACAAGGAGAGCAGCGGAATTCCAGAGGAGGAGAAAGCAAAGGTCGGAATTCATGGCTTTCTCCCCATGATTCTTTAGTCTTGCAGTTAACTTAATTTTTTCTTTAATTTTATTTTTTTATTTTTTTTTCTTTTTCAGCTAAATTTTTATAACTTTTATCCTTTTCATTTTAACATTTCTTAACTAGTTTATCTTAACAATACCTTTCCAAAAAAATAATAATCTTTTTTTAAACCTTCATTATTATAGTCATATCTTATCCTTCATAGTATTTAACGTTATTTTTTGTATTCATATAAGGGTATTTTCTTCTAAAAAATTTGGGGTACAACTTCCTCTAGTGGAACAAAATATACCCTAAATCAGGCTCAAGGCTTGTTCTAGTTTCTAGCCTGAGCAAATTCTCTCCACTTTCTTTTTCTTTATTCTCCCAACCAACTTAATCAACTCCTTTTTTAGAAATAAAAAAAAAATTTTTGTATTTCATCTTTATAGGCATATTTCATCCTTTCATTGTGCTTACCCTTATATAAGTTTTTCATTCTTTAAAGTTTTCGGAGGTACTTTCTTCTAAGTGACCAAAATACCCCACAATTAAGTGGGTGAGCCTGTTCTAGTCACCAGCCTAATATATATGTATATTTTTTTCTTTTTTACATTTTTTCTTTGATTTCTTTTTTTTTAATTTTTTTTCTGAACTTCTTTTTATCCCCTTTCTCCCCCCCTCCCACGATTTGGAGTCTCTTCTGATTTGGTTAAAGGACATTATTCTGGGGTCTTTGACAACCCTTTAGTATTTTATTTACTCCTTCATATACTCTTATCAGAAAAAATGACAAGGCAGAAAAACTCACCACAAAAAAAAAGAACAAGAGGGAATACCGAAGGCTAGGGACTTAATCAATATGGACATTGGTAATATGTCAGATCTAGAGTTCAGAATGACGATTCTCAAGGTTCTACCCGGGCTCGAAAAACGCATGGAAGATATTAGAGAAACCCTCTCTGGAGATATAAAAGCCCTTTCTGGAGAAATAAAAGAACTAAAATCTAACCAAGTTGAAATTAAAAAAAGCTATTAATGAGGTGCAATCAAAAATGGAGTCTCACTGCTAGAATAAATGAGGCAGAAGAAAGAAACAGTGATATAGAAGACCAAATGACAGAGAATAAAGAAGCTGAGCAAAAGAGGGACAAACAGCTACTGGACCATGAGGGGAGAATTCGAGAGATAAGTGACACCATAAGACGAAACAACTTTAGAATAATTGGGATTCCAGAAGAAGAAGAAACACAGTGGGGAGCAGAAAGTATAGTGGAGAGAATTATTGTAGAGAATTTTCCTAATATGGCAAAGGGAACAAGCATCAAAATCCAGGAGGTGCTGAGAACTCCCCTCAAAATCAACAAGAATAGGTCCACAGCCAGTCACCTAATAGTAAAATTTACAAGTCTTAGCAACAAAGAGAAAATCCTGAAAGCAGCCCGGGAAAAGAAGTCTGTAACATACAATGGTAAAAATATTAGATTGGCAGCAGACTTATCCACAGAGACCTGGCAGGCCAGAAAGAACTGGCATGATATAGTCAGAGCACTGAATGAGAAAAACATGCAGCCAAAAATACTATATCCAGCTAGGCTATCATTGAAAATAGAAGGGGAGATCAAAAGCTTCCAGGACA
>PISX010032401.1:0-16253 GCA_004024625.1 Mellivora capensis
GCAGTGCAGGGAGCGGACGCATTCTACAGTCCTGTGATTAGGTCTTGCAGTTTCCATGAGCCTGTGCCCCAGGACTGAGGGCTTTGCCTTCTTCTTAGTCCCCTCCCTCTCAGGTGGGACAGGATGGCCAGAGGGGTTTGGAGGAGGGTATTTCCTTCCTCCAGGGCCGTTAGACTCCAGGTCAGGCTCTGGTAAAATCATTTTCCCTGAGGGCAGACCTTGTTAAGAACAGAACGCTCTGGTTATTTCAAACGGTTCCTTTCCCCCTCCCTCTACCAGAAGCACGACGGGAAGGAGGTAAAATTCACAAAAGCGTGGGGACCCCTCTGACTGGGACCCCCTGAGGTTTCTGTCACTCATGCCCGTCCACGCTGAGCCCCCAGCAGTGTGTCCTGTAGTACTCGGGTTTTCCTCCCCCAGCACTGGGTCCCGTGCAGGTTCTGTTCCAGGAAGTTGTAATTCCCTGGATTAGTCTTTCAGTCACAGCAGCTTGTCCTGTGACTTCACCTTCCACACAGGCCCAGGGAGAGCTGTCGCTGTTTCCATTTGTTCAGCTTTTCTTGTTACGAGGGAGGGAGTAGCAACTCCCGAGCTCCTTACGCATGGAACCGGAAACCTTAAATCCTTGACAAGTTATTTTTACTTTTGGTCACTCTCCAGACTCAGCTTAGGCATTCTCTGACTTCTGTGTCTGGGATAAGCGTCCCCTCCATCTGTCTTGCCGGTACCCTGTGCTTCCTCTAGTCACAACCTAGAAAATCAGGCCATTGCTAGGATAATTACGGCACATGACCCAACCTCTGCTGGTCATGGAAAGCTTTCCAGAGGACAGGAATATCAAAGTCCTGAGGACAATGACAAGTGAACCAGGTGGAAAGAGCTTAGTTGTTTCCATGACCATCTCCCTTTTTAGATTCTAAACTCCTGGAGGACGAACTCCACATTTTATTCAAATTTGCATTCCCAGTATTCAGTAATTGTTGAAGGTGGGGAAGGAGTGAAATTTAATAACTGGAAAATGAAGGAAAGGTGGTGTATCAGTTCAGAGCAGAAAGTACCAGAACAAACTTCAACCTGTGTCCAGGGAACCACCAGTAATAGTCTGGGGCACTTGGAGTGGCATGTTGTCTGGGAAGAACTGGGACAGACAAGGCGGCACCCGCTGACGGAGGACCGTGAGTGCAGGCAGGGCAGGAGAGCTGCAGGCCCGTGAGAAGAGCAGCCCTCTCTATGCACCCCTGTTTCCTGCAAACAGTGACCCTGAGCAAGTCATTCCCACAGTAGGGTTTCCTGGATTCCACATCTGAAGCTGAGAAATGTTTATAAAATAAAACTCTTTTCAAAATGTATTTATTTGAGAGACAGAGAGAGAGAGCATGAGCAAGAGGGGGAGAGGGGAGAAGGATAGAGAATGTCAAGCAGACTCCATGCTGATGTGAAGCCTGACACAGGGCTTGATCTCACGGCTCTGAGATCATGACCTGAGCCAAAACCAAGGTCAGATGCTTAACACACTGCACCAGCCAGGTGCCCCTAAAATAAAACTCTTAATGGAGAGCCTGAGTGGTGCAGACGGTTAAGTGTCTGACCCTGGTTTTGGCTCAGGTCATGATCTCAGAGTCATAAGATTGAGCTCTGCGTCGGGCTCCACACTCAGCGCAGAGTCGGCTTGAAAGATTTTCTCTCTCCCTCCTTCTTCCTTTGCCTCTCACCCCACTTGTTTTCTCTCTCTCTCTCTCAATCTCTCAAATAAATAAATAAAGTCTTAAAAAATAAATTTTCAACATTCCAAATGAAGGATAGATTAACTTTTTTGCAAATATGGAAAACCTGTGATAGCCTGGCCAGGCCCAGTTTTTCTGCTTGACGGATGAGGGTCACACCAGCTTCCAAGCACCCCCTCTCCCAGGGCACAACCCTCCACGGCACCCCAGCCCTGGAGGCCTGGTGAAGTGGGGAGTGCTGGTCCACAGAGGCTGAGAGAGACCTCCGAGTCAGCAACGTCCCCTTGCCTCTGGAAATGGTAGCATTTGTAGCAGTAGCTGGACACTTTCTCATCGCCAAAGAAGCGATGTGGGAGCCGGGAGACAAGCACTGGAAAGGACAAGACTGCTCTCGTGAGCACCAGCCTCGGCCAGGTGGGCTTTCCTTGGCATTTCTGGCCTCAGATCTTCAGCAGCTGAAGGCCTCCAGGATGTACCCCTGGAATGGGTTCTGCCAGCGGAGCTCTACCACTAAATTAAAATGTTCCGTTACATCGCTGTGAATCACTAACTGGGGGACCTTTCTTCAAGCACAGCATGTGGCACTGCAGGATAAGACAGAGCGGGATTAAAGGAGAGGAGAGGTGACAATCTGTGTTGCTAGATGCCTCTAAGTCATTTTTTAATTTTGAAATTCACAAGGGTGGAAACAGATGGCTGATAGGATAACTTCAGCTGCCTGCCTCGTTCAGCCGGCTCAGTGAACTACAAGTCAGGAAAGTTCCCACTAAAAATCTGTTTTCTCTCCAGAAATCGGAAGCCCTGGCATCACTGGACCCATTGTCCCATGATAGCTCAGCAGTTTAAAGCTGATGGCAGCTGCCCCCTGGTGGGGCTTGAATACCCTCCGGTCCCTGCCGCATGTCCCCGTCGCCAGACCCATTACCACGCCGCTCACGTAAGTACGCCCACCTGACTCCTCGCTGCAAGGCAGCTAAGCTTTCCGACCCCTGGGTCAAAGATTCCTTGACTCTTGTAATTTTTAAAATTATTTTTCTAAAGAATAAGTAAATCTATTCTCATTTTCATTTTTTTTACTTTGATCCCAGTATACGATGGGATATCATTCAGCCATTAAAAAGAATGAAATCCTTCGCTCTTTGTAAACTTGCTTCTCTTTCCAGCCTCTTCCCTCATAATGTGCAAAAGTGGTTTTCCTGTCCTGAGAATCTCATACATTATTTTTATGAGACACCATAGATAGAACCCGGACAAGGCTCACCAACCTTCCTATGAGGTGTGAAAAAGTAAAAGACCAAGGGTCCAGAGAAGTGATATTTGGTTCTAGGTCTTCCTGCTGCTTATTTTGTAACTACTGTAGGCTTGGCCATCAGCCCCATGCCTCCACGGGAAGGTGCTTGGTTACAGGCTCTGAATGGATGAACACACCTTACCAAGGTCTTGGGCAGTGTCCACACTTAACCCGATGGTTTCCAAGCTTCATCCAGCTCTGCTCTCTGTGACTCTGTAAGGGCAAGAGTGGTTTTCTGGTGACTTTATGTGCTGGAATGACAGGGTGACAGGCAAAGACTGGAAACCCTGCCTGATGTTCTTTCCAGTTGCCTAGAACCTGTAAACACTCATTGCTTCTGTGCTAAGTCTGGATGTGCAGAGTAACAAGGTGCAGGGTCAGTTCTGGGCAATCTCCTGGGGTTGGGGAATAAGAAAACCAGTGATTAACACAACCCCCAAGCCGATACCTCTTGCATACTTGTGCCAACATCACCTTGTGTTTTTGTTTGTTTATTTGTTTTGTCTTCTGCCCTTCCCTCTGGGAAACTACTAGCATCTCTAAGACAGAGCATTGCGGTCCCCTGGCTGAGAGCTTCTGCTTGTGGTGCAGAGAATGGAGCCTCTGTAATGATGTTAGTTACACACCAGAGAAGCTAAAATGCTCATCCCTCTGGGAGAGGCAACCCGGACCTCAGATTGCATTAAGAGCTGCATGCTTAACAGCAGCTCATTTCCTGGAAGCTAACTTCGGTTGGGGGAGTAGAGAGGAGGCAGGGGAAACGGCACAGCCCAGAAGCCCAGGCCTGCCAGGACAGGGAGACTCCTGTCTATAATGCATGGGTTACCAGGCAAATCTGAGCTGGTGATCAGCTCTTGTCAAAGAACTCAACAGGCATCAAGCTTACTTTTCCGTAATTTTAATCCTAAACTGATCTACTACATTGAAAAGAGATCACCATTAAATGAGATGGCAGAAGATGGTCCAGAATGAACCAACCTGGGGGTGGGGTGGGGCGTGGCGGCGGGGGGGAATTCCTGCAGGTGCAGGGCCAGGCCCTCGTTCAGTAATCTCTTCGGGGCTGTCCTAACCTCTCTGCTCATGCACTGGGCTAAGACTGAAATGTAGGGGTCTTGCCCAAAGCCTAGCCCCAGGGCCATGCAGCTGGCCTTCTGATATCCACCAGCTCCTGCTCTGCCCCTCAGCTCAGTACCCCCTCCCTACGGCTATGCCATTTAGTGTCTCGCACAAGCCCTGGGACTCATTCTGATCTGAACGAAGCACGAGGGCTTTAACATCCTTGAACACAGCTCTCTGGGACTCGAGGTGAAGTGTATGGTACCTCGTGGTCTGGTCCCTGGCGACATTAACTGGGTATTGCTTTGTTCTAAGACTGAATTTCCATTCTCAACCGATGGTCCCATTCTCATTATGGGCCCCTGGGTTTTTCCATTTTCTAGTAACCCCCCAGAAACACCTTCCCTCCACCCCTATCTGTGCCTCTGGGATCCAGGCCCTCCCACTCGACTCCTTCTCCTTCTTTTTTTCTTTTTAAGATTTATTTATTTATTTGAGAGAGAGAGAGAGAGAGAGCACAAGTGGGGCCAGGGGCAGAGGGAGAGGGAGAAGCAGACTCCCTGCTGAGTATAGAGCCCGATGTGGGGGTCAATCCTACAACTCCAAGATCATGACCTGAGCTGAAATCACAAGTCAGATGCTCAATGGACTGAGCCTCCCTGTGCCCCCTCCCAGCCCCCTCCTGTGGAAGAGCCGGGATGGCTGGCATTTGCTGAGTGGCTTCCATGCGCTCCCACTGGGGCTGACCCTTTGGCATGTCAGCCCTCTACGTCCCCACAGCGCGTGTGCGAGGCAGATCCTGTCCCAAGTGCAGAGACGAAGAACGGGGATGATACTGAAGCTCAGAGGCAAAAGGCCATTTCCCAAGACCACCCGACTGGGAAGCCAAGGAGCAGAGGTCTGAAGCCTGGTCCACCTGGCTTAAGGGCTTCTCGTTCTTATCTCTCCACCCTGGGGACTGTCAGGGGACCCAAGCACAGCTCCAAGCGCAGCGGAATCTGGCCCCCCAACCTGCCCTCCACCCTCCCCGAGCCCAGCGGCTTCCAAGTGCTGCTCAGCCTAGATCTGCCACAGCTCAGTCCTGTCCTCTTATTCGGGGTCCCTCACTGGGAAGACTTGACCCCGTGTTGCCAACAGGCTTTGGGGGAGAAAAAAAACAAACAAACTCTGGAGACCCTTCGGCGTCAAGTGGACTCGTTCACTTCATAGCTTGCTGTGTGACCCTGATCAAGTTTCTGAGCTTCTCTGAGCCTCACTTTCTTATACTAAAGGGTAATGACAAAGGCTCACCTCACAGGTGGTGGTACAGATACACATCTGGCTACCTTTAAAACCTAAAATTAACACATCTGGCTACCTTTAAAACCTGGAATTAAAGATCTATTTCTCTGTCCATGTATCCGAACTCCTTGTTTAAAACCTTGTTTTAAAGCTGAATGTGGGGGCGCCTGGGTGGCTCAGTCAGTTAAGAGTCTGCCTTCGGCTCAAGTCATGATCCCAGGGACCTGGGATCAAGCCCCATGTCGGGCTCCCTGCTCCACGGGGAGTCTGCGTCTCCCTCTCCCACTGCTCTTCTCCCCTGCCCCGCCCCCGCTCATGGGCGCATGTGCACATGTGCTCTCTCTCTCTCTCTCTCTCTCTCCCTCTCTCAAGTAATAAATAAAATCTTAAAAAATAAAATAAAATAAAGCTGAGTGTAAAAAACAAAGCAGAACTGAGATGACACTTGAAATATCCCAGATGGTGTTGCAATTGAAATCAGGACACTGCGTGGCCCACAGAAGAGGGTGTAACAATGTCACTTGGGCATTTGTTAAGAACATCGCCGACAGGCAGCAAAGGCGGAGGAAAATCACGGGTTCCGGGCACACGTCTAGTGGCAACGCCTCTTTCCGGGAGGGGCCTCAGCAACCACTGCTGACAGTTTTCTTCAGGCTCCATCAATGTTTGCCGTTGTTTAAAGACACACATTAATTTAAAGTCTCCTCCCATTCTCTCTGTAAATTACAGCATCCAGATGAAGTGGCAGCTGCTGTAATTAAGACACAGTTAATTGCCTATCTCCTTAATTGCAATGATAGGATTTTGACAGTTTGGTAAATAAGAATTGTTTGGTTTCCTCTGGCAACTTCAGCCTTGGCTTCCCTCACAAACGCTGAGTCACCCAACTCTGGGACAAAGGGCTGTGGCTGGAGGGGACAGGGCGGGGAGGAAGCAGGTTCACCCGCAGTCCCGGTCGCCTGAGGCAGGAAGACTGGGAACCACAAAAGCAGGAAGCGTGGGTCCTGGTGGCACAGGAGGAAACACACACAGGGTCAGGAGCTACTGAGCGCCAAGCCCGCTTCTGAGCCCACGTCTTCCCCCAGTGCACGAAGGACGCTTCAGAGTGGCCGAGAGGGACGGGGGGTCAAACAAAGCAAGATCTTTGGGGTCACGTGGCCTGGGGCTCAGAGCCTCCCTGTACCTTTTCTGCATGTTCTCCAATGCTTCCTGGTCTCATTGGCTTCTACCAAATGGATTTCGCAGTCTCCACTTCATAACATTTCGAGAATTAAGAAAAATCGCCTTGTAAAGAGCCTGAGCAACACATCAGGCTCGTGATGAGGGGCCAGCAAATGCACTCACACAGCAGGCGTGACGCTGGCTCCAAAACATACGTCAAGGAATGTGCTTGCAGTTTTTCTTTGCCGTAAGCTAAATCTTAACCAGAGTCTACCTTCCAGGATCCCATCCCTGGCATTTCTCTCCGGTCTTGCCACCTTCCAATAACACTGATTCAAGGAGCTGAAGTCCAAGAGATTAGCATCAGAAAAACTGTAACAAATTTTCAAAGCCTCTAGGTGGCAAGGGGGATGCCGCGTTCTACGGCGCTGCAGAGACACAGGAGAGAAAGAAAACAGGTTTCCACGATGAAACCCTACAAATGCTCATATCCCACCCTTATCATTAGTAGCACTCAAAGCGTGACTGTTGGCTCTGATCTCACTGTGACAACTCTATTATTTGTCAGTCCTTGCTGCCCAGAGGCCACACTAAAAAGGGTCTTAGTGACAATGACATCTGGCTCTTTCTCGAGGCCACTGGTTTTGTACTCAAGTTCCTGTCCTCCCGGAAGCATGAAGTGAAGGAAACATTGGTATACGAGACGTAACACTGTTTCAACGGACGAATGGATGGAAGGAAGTGAATGGGTGGAAGATCTCCATTTAATAAGAGTTTGGGGCACCTGGGGGCTCAGTCGGGCAGGCAGCTGCCTTCCGCTCAGGTCATGATCCCAGAGTCCCAGGACCGAGTCCCGCATCAGGCTCCCTGCTCAGCGGGGAGCCTTCTTCTCCTCTCCCTCTGCCTGCTGCTCTGCTACTTGTGCTCTCTATCTCCCTGTCAAATAAATTAAAATCTTTGATTAAAAAAAAACTATAAAAGTAAGAGTGACTGACTGTAAGGGAGGTTGCTCTTGCCATGCTCAGCGCAAATACGGCGTCAGCTCCGGAGAGGGGGGCTGAAACGAGACCGGAGCTCCCAGCGCTTTCATCTAAACAAGTCCAAAGGAAGGCAGTCAAGGGTGTTCTGGGAGCTTCCCGATCCTGAGGAAGCCAGCCTTCTTCAAGCTTACTCTTCCATCCTCCTAAGCATGGCTTCCATTGCATGGTCCCAAGCTGCTCCAGTCCCAGCATCTTACCTGCATTCTTAGGTCAGGAGAAGGCCTGAGTTAGGAACCAGAGCTCAGCTCTCTAGTGAGTGAGTGATTTTTTTATAGGTGCCGCAACAGAAACCTGTGCTCTAGATAATAAGAATGTCATTATTGCCACACGTCAACCAGTGGAGACATTACGGACTAGAGATTAAGTAATAACAAATGGGGACGCCTGGGTGGCTCAGTGGGTTAAGCCTCTGCCTTCGGCTCAGGTCATGATCCCAGGGTCCTGGGATCGAGCCCCGCATCGGGCTCTCTGCTCAGCAGGGAGCCTGCTTCCCTCTCTCTCTCTCTGCCTGCCTCTCTGCCTACTTGTGTTCTCTGTCAAATAAATAAATAAAATCTTTAAATAAAAAGAAAGAAAGAACGAACGAATGGAGCGGCACCTGTGGGGCTCAGCCAGTTAAGCATCTGGCTCTTGGTTTTGGCACAGGTCATGATCTCAGGGTCCTGAGATCGAGGCCGGTGTTGGGCTCCACACTCAGCGTGGAGTCTGCCTGGGATTCTTTCCCTCTTCCTCTCCCTCCCCCTGCTCGCACTCTCCCTCTCTCTCCCTCAAATAAATAAATAAGTAAAATCTTTAAAAATGAAAGAAAGAACCCATGTAACTGGGAAAGCAGCACAGAGAGAATTTGACCCCAGGTCTCAGCGAGAACAAATTTCTTGCCCTTAACTGACTTACTAACTTGAGCTGCTTCTCGAAAAGACGGGAAGATACACGCGGGTCCTAAAGCGTCAGGTGTAATGGGCTGACACCCAGGTAAACAGGACATAGTGACCAGGTATGTGCAAGTCAGGTGGGTGAGGCAGGCTGTCTAGATGAAGACTGAATGGGAATCAGCTAGTCCTACAAAGGGAGAGGGACATCTTCTAGATCCAGAAAACAGCACACAGAATGGCATAGCCATCACGGATTGCGAAGTGGAAGCTGGGCTTCCATCTTCTCAGTCAGGAAGAAAAGAAGGGATCAGTGAGGAAAGTGCCTCATTTATCATGAGGAAGATAGCCTTCTACAACCGCCCCCAGAGCAGATGTTTTACTGTGTGTCATTGGCCAGAAACAAGTCAAGGCCACTGAGAGCCACAAGGAAGGACAGAAAAGCCACAGGTGGCTGAGATTGGCCACGAATCATCCACTGGGGCTGGACCCTTGCAATTGGAACCAAACTGGGGTTGCGTCAGCAAAAGGAGGGGCAGGGGAAGGGTGGTGGGAGGCAACCAATAGGCTCAGCCTGACACTTTGGCAACAAAGCAGAGGGTGAAGTGAGAGCAGCCCCATGAGACAAACGAGGGAAGGACAGAAATTACTTAGTGAGGTGTTAGGGTTGAAGCCTGAGGGAGAAGGCTTTTCGGTAATTCCCAAATATGTGGTGAGGCTGACTGGAATGTCGGTGATTTAATTAGTCGCTGGAAGGCAGGCTAGTGAGATGCATTGTCTCGTTCGGGCTGCACTAACACAGTTCCACAGGTGAGGGGGCTTCGACAACAGAAATTTATTTCTCATACTACTGGAGGCGGGGAAGTCCAAGATCAAGGTGCTGTCTGATTCAGTTCCTGGCCAGAGGCTTTTTCTTGGTTTGCAGGTGGCTGACTTTTCACTGCGTCCCCACATGTGGAGACAGAGGGAACTCTCTCTCTTTCTTCTTTTCCTTTAAGGGCACTAAATCCATCATGGGGACCCCACCTTCATGACCAATCTAACCCTAATTTCCTCCCAAAGTCCCCATCTTCAAACACCATCACACTGGGCATTGGGGCTTCAATACATGAATTTTAGGGTGACAAATATTCCATCCACAACATGCCAAAAATGATTTTGTGACTTAGGAGAGATTCGATTGCTTTGGGATTCTTCAGGGACTTTCTTATCTCTTGGTTCATTGGGAGGGACAAACAAAGCAAGTAAAACTGTTTTTATATCAGCCTCCCTGTAATAGTTGATTGTCATAATCACTTAAATAGAAAGCAGTTGGAAGGGCACCTGGGTGGCTCAGTCGTTAAGCATCTGCTCATGATCCTGGGGTCCTGGGATCAAACCCACATTTGGCTCCCTGCTCAGTGGGAAGCCTGTTTCTCCCTCTCCCACTCCCCCTGCTTGTATTGTATTCTCTCTCTCGATGTCTCTGTCTCTCTGTCAAATAAATAAATAAAATCTTTTTAAAAAGAAAGAAAGCATTTGGAGTGGCTACCTGATCCTATTTCCCCAGTGGCTACATTATTGATATGTGACCCCAACCCCTGATGGACAGGCTGTGTCATTTTCATATCAGTTTCAATGCCCCAGGGCACCAGGAAGCCCTGTGTCTCTGGGATCCCAGGACCTGCCCTGGAACCTGCCTCCTGAGGTTTGGCGATTCTCATCATTCCTCCACTCTAACAGCCTTCCAAGAAATTAATTCTTTTCATCAAGTTAATAGTAATCATGTATTACTTAACATTTATTAATTAACTTCTAACAATAGAACTTAAAACCAAAAGAATTTTATCCACCTTGGTCAGGTTTTTTTTAAATCACTTTATAACGTATGATTGACGTACACCTTGGTTAAATTGTTCAAATTATATTAATATGCCACAATTTCTCATATGTGGTATTCTAAATGTCTACTTAGCATCTAATCATGAAGAAATGAGGAGAAAAAATGAAATTAACACATACACTATGAGACATGGTATATGTCAGCTAGTGGGGTCTCATAAAGCAAGTCATTATCATTGGAATGCCAACCAAGTCACTGTTAGGGATTAGAAGGGGCCAACATAATTACCAGACTTAATGTGTGAGCTTTGATTGGCTCCTGGATCCTTTAAAAAAATCAACTTTACAAAAACACTTTGGGCTCAATTTGGACTGTGTAAGAACAGTATTATTTAGCATTAGTGTTACTTCTCTTCAGTGGGACAATATGCTGGGGTTGGGTGACAAATATTCCAATTCTTCAGAGACAAGCTAAAATGTCTAGGGTTAGATGTCATGATGTCTACCTTCAGATGATTCAGAAAAAAGTATATAGATAACATGGCAACATATGGAAACCCGCAAAACAAGGTGGAAGGTACATGGATGTTCACTGCGTTATTCCTGCACCTTTTCTGTGAGTTTGAAAATTTTCTAAATTAAACAGGGAAAGTTCCCAATATGCAAAGTGTCTTACAGGACAGATTTATGTCAATGAGGCAGAGTGACACGCCTATACTACCTAGTTCTTGAGGCTGGTCCTGACCTATATAATTATAATTAACTTTTGCTAACTATCAAAGGGCTGCCACAGGCATAATCTCTTAAAATCCTGATGGGAATGAGCCTCACGTGGTAGTGCTCTACTTTATAGCCAGGGTACAGAGTCGACTGGCAGAACCCCCGTCCTGGCCTGTGTCTGACCTTGCACCGCCTTGGTTTTCCTCCTTCGCTCGGGGCCAGCGCAGGAAGGAGTACCTGGAAGGTCCAGCTGACATTATGGAACATTTGGCTGACAACGGGAAATTTTTATTTTAATTTCATTATTTTTTAAAATTGAAGTCTAGGTGCTATACACTGTTACATCAGTTTCCGGTGTACAACACAGCGACTGGACAACTCCATACATGACCCTATCCTCACCACAATCAGTGGGGTCACCATCTGTCGCTATACAACATTATTATGATATTGGCTATATGCTCTGTGGTACTTTTCATCTCTGTGACTCAATTGTTTTATAACTGGGAGTGTATAGCCCTTAATCCTTTTTTTAACTCATGAAAATTGTTAGAGGCATATTGTGTTAGAGAGCTCTGAAATTTTTGTAATATTTTTTTTTTAATTTGTGTAGAGTTGACACACAATGTTCCATTAGTTTCAGGTGTATGACACGGTGATTCGATGTCTACCTTACATTGCAAGTGTAGCTGCCATCTGTCACAACACAGCGCTATTACAAGACCATTGACTACATTCCCGATGCTGTACCCTTCATTCCCATGACTTGTTAACTCCCTGACTAAAAGCCTGTATCTCCCTCGCCCCTTCATCCATTTTGCCCATCCCCCACCTCCTTCCCTTCTGACAACCATCAATTTGTTCTCCGTATTTATAGGTCTGATTCAGCTTTTTGTTTGTTTGTTTCTTTTGTCTTTTAGAATCCACATATGAATGAAATGATACTGTATTTCTCTTTCTCTGTCCGACTTATTTCATTTGATATCAGACTCTCCAGATCCATCCATGTTGTTACAAATGGCCAGAACTCATTCTTTTTTATGGCTGAGTGCTATTCCATTGTAGATATATGCCGCATCTTCTTTATCCATTCATGTGTAGATGGACACTTGGGTTGCTTCCATATCTTAGCTATTATAAATAATGCTGCCGTAAACATTGGGATGCATATATATGTCTTTTCAAATTATTGTCTTCATTTTCTCTGGGTAAATACCCACTAGTAGAATTACTGGACCATATGGAGATTCTATTTGTAATTTTTAAAAAGATTGTATTTATTTATTTATTTATTTATTTATTTATTTGAGAGAGAGAACATAGCAGGGGGAGGGACAAGCAGACTCCAAGGTGAGAGCAGTGTCTGACACCGGGCTCAATTCCATGACCTGAGATCATGACCTGAGCCAAAATCAGGAGTCGGAGTGCCCCTCTAATTTTAATTTTTTGAGGAACCTCCAATACTGTTTTCCCCAATAGCTGCACCAGTTTGCATTCCCACCAACACTGCACAAGGGTTTCTTTTTCTCCACATCCTCTCCCACACTTACTTCTTATCTTTTCGATTCTAGATATTCTCATGGGTATGAGGTGATGTCTCATTGTGCTTCAGGTTGGTATTTCCCTGATGATTAGTGTGGAAATTTTGAATTTTTAAAGAAGATTTCAGGACACCAGAAACTTGAGAATAATTTCTGAATCACTGCAAAGAAACATTTTCTCTGTCCTGCATCTTCTTTTAAGCCTTCTTCTACCAGAAGAGTATCTAATGGTCATGCCCCATCCCTTCCCCAGAGTTTGACTGGAGGCAGAAGGAGCATAGAGGGGTTGTGGTTCTTCTAAAAGGAGAGGAATTTTGCCTTTGGGTGCATTCCTTAGAGCTTCCGGGGCAATACTCTCTGAGGCAGAAATTGCGTGAGGAAGTTGCTGTGTGCTCAAGGAGCAATACTTACAGGATCTGACAAGTGGATAAGCTGAATGCTGAACAGTGACCTAGTTGCCACAGAGGCCCCAACCAATGCTGTGGAGAGCTCCAAGGTTAGGATGGAACTTCAGAGATGTCCCAAACTAGGGCCAGGAGAAGACTTCCAAAACCCATATTAACCACTCATTGGACATGGGTTGCCCCAGAAAGGATGTGGTAGTCTTGACAGAGGCCACTCTTTTTAGTTGAAAGACATTCTTGGGGAAGGAACTGAACTATGATCTTTCAGAAGGCAATAGTTTCCGTTGGGACACTAGAACCTCAATCCTAAATGGGGATCCAGGAGATGTAATCTGCCTAACTGAGCTAAGATCCAGCCAGACCAGTGTTATTGTCATGTCTACTCTTCTTGATCTAGAAGAGTTTCTCAGCGTTTTTTAATCTTTCTTGAACTTCATCATTTTTAAAAAGAGTTCAGGCCAGTTATTTTGGAGAATACATAAGCTTGTCTATCTTGCTTATGATTAGAGTTCAGGTCATATGCTTTTGACTCACTGTCTTTCCTCTCTTAACAGATTCTGTACTTCCCCACATGTGATGTTGTTACCTGGTCTCATTAGTCTCGTGGCCAGAAGGGGAGAAGAGGGTAGGTTCTGATGGCAAGGGGTGCGGGAGCTCTGCATTTTCTCCTCACCATCAAGGAAAGGAGGAACAACAACCCTTAACAGAGAGGAGTGGGCCACCTCCATGGGCCCAGAGAATTTAAATGAGTCTTGAGTTTTCAAGGTCCTGAAGTATAATGACCTCTTTTTCCTTATCCCAAAACTTAGGTTGCCACTCCTTTTTCAACCATGACCTTGACATTGGCATAGCAAAGTTTTGGTATTGCTCTCTGGGACTCTTCTACCCTTAGATTTCAGAACTGATCCTGAGTCTCATCTGTTTCTGCCCTTCTGCTAGAGCAAATCAGTCTCTCCATAAGCTGCAAAGGGGGTATTCTGCTTTCACATTTTGCTTAATTCATGGTTAATCACCCTGAGATGTTCACTGTCTTACTGCAAAATATATAGTTACTCATCAAGAGCCATCCAATTTCATTGCCTTATAATTACTTCTTCCTCTGACCTCTCAAATGCCTAAGAGACTGCACCTGCCAGAGTGTTCTATCCTACTCAAATTCTATCCTTTTGTACAGTAAGGAAAGTCTTTTCTTTTTTTAAAGACTTTATTTATTTATTTGACACAGAGAGAGATCACAAGTAGGCAGAGAGGCAGGCAGAGAGAGAGCAGGAAGCAGGCTCCCTGCTGAGCAGAGAGCCCTACGAGGGGTTCAATCCCAGGGCCCTGAGATTATGACCTGAGCCCAAGGCAGAGGCTTAACCCCTGAGCCACTCAGGTGCCTGAGTAAGGAAAGTCTTAACAATTGCTCCACCACAGAAATCCAGGGACCATCCCTGTTCCACTTACCACCAGTGTGGAGGTCCTCACCCATAGCCTGCCAGTGGGCAATGGAATTTCAATACTCAGTTCACGGTCAGCTTTCTTGAGCCAACTCTTTCAAATCAGGTTCACTTAGTGGGGGGGATGGGGAGGGGGAGGACCTCTGAGACAGAGAATTTCATGGAAGTGACTTATTGGGGAATAGTCTCAGGAACTATCCCTGTAATGGAGCAAAGGGACCAGGATTAGGTAGAGGGAGAAAATGAGAAAATGAACTCAGGCACTACAGTGTGACCTCATCCAGCTGATTCCCCAGGGACCATTGGAGCTGGGACAGCCCTACAGAACTGTCCAAACTGAGACCAGGGGACTGGGCCTTTGTGTCCTCCTGCTGACCGGTCCTTGGAGGCAGGCTACTTGCAAGTGGGAGCCTTAAGCACGGAAGACAGTTTCCTTTAGCCAAAGGCAATCCTTGGAGAGGGATTGAGCTTGAGTTATCAAGAGGCAACACACACTCTAAGCAGGAATGGAAATGCTTCAGTCTTGAAGGAGAGAATGTGGATGGGACACCACATTCTCCACCACACGGATCATCACCCTTTTTGTAGTTAAAGAGCTCATCACGCATCTGAAAGTCACCTTCAGACCAGAGAAGTAGAGGAAGCCAGCAAAGGCAGCAGAGGAATGGCCAGGAAACCTGTCATGTAGGGCTGGCTCTGTGTTCAAAAGGAGGGAGGAGAGGGGATGTTTCAGGAAAGCAGGTGAGGAATACTCAGCTCAATGTCTCTGTCCTAGAACATAGCATGGGTCACTCGAAGTCAGGATTTCTTTTGTACCTACCCTCCTGGGAGTCTAAGTGTACCATGGCACCATGTCCCATAATAATTGTGATATAATTAATGAGATCAAATATTAACAGTAGTGTCCCCAGATTGAAGGATTTCAGATTATTCTAATGTTCCTAGCCACATTTTTCTATGCCATCTGAATGATGAGAAATGTATTATTTTAAGAAAATATTTAGATATTCTGTGCAGTTGAGGAAGATCTCAGAGCTCTCTGATGTCACCACGGGGAGAAACTTGAGCCTAAGTGGGAAGAGGATGACGCCCAAACAGTGAGCTAACAGCGATCCTGGGAAAGATTTCCTTAAAGAATATGCTTCTAAATTTGAAGATAAGATTTGGGTATAATAAGAAATGTGATGATTGCTTCCCTGGATAGTGGTCAGGATAACCTTGAAAATTTGACCTTTGAGACAATCGAAAGGTGATGTGGTAGAATGATAAATAGCTTTATGACTAAATTTTACAGGATGATCCCACTAATACTCTTCTTTTTTTTTTTAAAGATTTTATTTATTTATTTGAGAGAGAGGCAGTGAGAGAGCATGAGCGAGGAGAAGGTCAGAGGGAGAAGCAGACTCCCCGTGGAGCTGGGAGCCTGATGCGGGACTCGATCCCGGGTCTCTGGGATCATGACCTGAGCCAAAGGCAGTCGTCCAACCAACTGAGCCACCCAGGTGTCCCATCCACTAATACTCTTCTAACCAGAAGAAATAGTTTGGTATTTACAAAACCCAGGTGGGGAATGGAGGACATTTTAAAGCTGAAGAGAGAATAAAGGATCATATACTAGAGGTCACTGAGCTTGGCATGAGCTTGAAGAAATTCATATCAATTAGCATCTTCGTGCACAAGAAGTCCTTATTTTTAGAGGGATTTACAATGACCTATAACCCATACAACCTCTTCTACTGTGTAGATTACTCATATTTTTTAGTCAAATGTTTGTAAACTTACTTGATTTGTATTGTTATGCCTGAGTTTTCGGGTCTGAGAGACCACCAAGGAGCCAACACTGATGTAATCACACGAGGGTTTATTTGACAAGCTTAAGCTTGGGCCCAAGTATACCTGATGCAGC
>PISX010032402.1:0-16238 GCA_004024625.1 Mellivora capensis
GAATAAACCTAACCAAAGAGGCAAAGAATGTGTACTCAGTATAAAGTACTCATGAAAGAAATTGAGGAAGACACAAAGATATGAAAAAACATTCCATGCTCATGGATTGGAAGAACAAATATTGTGAATGTGTCTGTGCTACCTAAAGCAATCTACACATTTTATGCAATCCCTATCAAAATCCCATCCATTTTTTCAAAGAAATAGAACAAAAATCCTAAAATTATAGGAACCAGAAAAGATCCCGAATAGCCAGAGAAATGTTGAAAAAGAAAGCCAAAGTTGGTGGCATCACAATTCCAGACTTCCAGCTCTATTACAAAGCTGTCATCATCAAGACAGTATGGTACTGGCACAAAAACAGACACATAGGTCAGTGGAACAGAATAGAGAGCCCAGAAATAGACCCTCAACTCTATGGGCAACTAATCTTTGACAAAGCAGGAAAAAATGTTCAATGGAAAAAAGACAGTCTCTTCAACAAATGGTGTTGGGAAAACTGGACAGCCACATGCAGAAGAATGAAACTGGACCATTTCCTTACACTACACACAAAAATAGACTCAAAATGGATGAAAGACCTCAATGTGAGATAGGAATCCATCAAAATCCTTGAGGAGAAGGCAGGCAGCAACCTCTTCAGCCTCAGCTGCAGCAAGTTCTTCCTAGAAACATTGCCAAAGGCAAGATAAGCATGGGCAAAAATGAACTCCTGGGACTTCATCAAGATCAAACATTTTGCACAGCAAAAGAAACAGTCAACAAAACCAAAAGACAACTGACAGAATGGGAGAAGATAATTGCAAATGACATATCAGATAAAGGGCTAGTAGCCAAAATCTATAAAATACTTCTCAACTCAACACTCAAAGAACAAATAATCCAATTAAGAAATGGGCAGAGGACGTGAACAGACATTTCTGCAAAGGAGACATCCAGATGGCCAACAGACACATGAAAAAGTGCTCCAAATCACTCGCTATCCGGAAAATACAAATCAAAATCACAGTGAGATACCACCTCACACCAGTCAGAATGGCTAAAATTAACAAATCAGGAAATGACAGATGTTGGAGAGGATGTGAAGAAAAGGGTACCATCCTATACTGTTGGTGGGAATGAAAGCTTGTGCAGCCACTCTGGAAAATAGCATGGAGGTTCCTCCAGTAGTTCAAAATAGAGTTACCCTATGACCCAGCAATTGCACTACTGGGTATTTACCCTAAAGATACAAATGTGGTGATCCGAAGGGGCACGTGCATCCCAATGTTTATAGCAGCAATGTCCACAATAGCCAAACTATGGAAAGAAACTAGATGTCTATCAGCAGATGAATGGATAAGGAAGATGTGGCATATATATATACAATGGAATACTATGCAACCATCAGAAGAAATGAAATCTTGCCATTTGCAACAACATGGATGGAACTAGAGGGTATTATGCTGAGTGAAATAAGTCAACCAGACAAAGAAAATTATCATATGATCTCCCTGACAGGAGGAATTTGAGAAGCAGAGTAGGGGGTTTGGGGAGTAGGGAAGGAAAAAATGAAACAAGATGGGATCGGGAGAGAGAGAGATCATAAGAGACTCTTAATCTCACAAAAGAAACTGAGGGTTGCTGGGGGGAGGGGGGAGGGAGAGGGTGGTTGGGTTATGGACATTGGGGAGGGTATGTGCTATGGTTAGTGCTGTGAAGTGTATAAGCCTGGCAATTCACAGACCTGTACCCTTGGGGCAAACAATACAGTATATGTTAATAAAAATAATTTTAAAAATACTAGCAAACTGAATTCAACAGCATATTAAGAAGCTTTTTCACCATTACCAAGTCAGGTTTTGTTTCTACAATGTAAGAATAGTTAAATATATGCAAATCTAATAGCCCACAGTAACAGAATAAAGAACAAAACCCACGTGATCATTTCAATTGATACAGGAAAAGCATGTGACAAAAATTCAAAACCTCTTGGTGATTAAAAAAAAAAAACCCTTAACACTAGGAACAGTAAGAAACTCAGCATGGTAAAGACCCCATATGAAAAGGCCACTGTTGGGGCGCCTGGGTGGCTCAGTGAGTTAAAGCCTCTGCCTTCGGCTCAGGTCATGATCCCAGGGTCCTGGGATCGAGTCCTGCATCGGGCTCTCTGTTCAGCAGGGAGCCTGCTTCCCCCTCTCTCTCTGACTGCCTCTCTGCCTACTTGTGATCTCTCTCTGTCAAATAAATAAATAATAATAATAAAAAAGAAAAGGCCACCACTAACAAGATACTCAATGCTGAAAAACTGAAAACTTACCTATAAAATCAGGAATAAGTCAAGGATGCCTGCTCTCTCCACTTCTATTAACCTACTAACACTAGGAGTCCTGCTCAGAGCCATTAGTCAAGAAAAAGAAATAGAGTTACCCTAAATGGAAATAAATAAATAAAATTATTTCTTTCACAGATGACATGATATGAAATGTAGTAAACCCTAAAGATTAAAAAAAAAAAAAGAAACTGATGAGATATCTTGGACATTGTTAAACAGCACTCATAAGAGTGACAGGAGGGCGTTCTTTCCTCAACTCTGATCACGGGGTGAAGTTTGCCGTAGTAATTCCTCACCAATATATTTTAAGTTTTTTATTTCACTTGTTCATTTTTTTGAATGTTTATCAAATAAGGATGACCCTTTCTATCTCTAGGGTTTTTTTAAATATAAATCTATTATCATAAATGGATATTAAATCATATATTAGTCTTTCTCTATTTCTAACATTATTTTTGAAATTTTCTGTTAATGTGATATATCAACTGATACATAAATTTTTTTAAAAGATTTTATTTATTTGACAGACAGAGATCACAAGTAGGCAGTAAGGCAGGCAGGGAGAGAGGAGGAAGCAGGCTCCCTGCTGAGCAGAGAGCCTGATGTGGGGCTCGATCCCAGGACCCTGGGATCATGACCTGAGCCGAAGGCAGAGGCTTTAACCCACTGAGCCACCCAGGCTCTCCCTGATATATAAATATTACAAACAACTTCGTTCTGTTAGTATAGCCAACATTCAGTGGTGATATATTCTACACTTGCTGAATTACTGGATTTAATTTGTTAATAACTTTTATGTTTTTATAACTGCATTCATGACAGAAATTAGTCTTTTTTCCCTTTCCTGTACTACCCCTGTGTTTTAGTTTTGTGCTATCTTCACTAGCACCACAAGCTTAGCAACTGAAAACACACATTCTCTTAGAGTTTCCACGAGTCAAGAGTCCAGTTACATGTCAGCTAGATGTGCTGAGTAGACCTTCCAGGCTGAAATCAATGTGTCACAGATACTACAATGCTGATTCAAGAAGACCAGCGGTCTTCTTAGCCCACCCCCTGTTGGCCGAGTTTATTTCCTTATGGTTGTAGGCACTGAGGTCCATGTTTTCTTTCTGGTCACTCTCAGCTCTCCATCAGCAATTTGGAGCATAGCTGTTCACTTTCTTCCTCAAGACAAGCAAGAACTCACCCCTGAATTTTCCTGCTACCAGCTAGAGAAAATTCTGCTTTTCAAAGCATCATGTTGCTACTAAGTCCAGATATGCCAATAAGTCCCATATCTGGAAGTCAATAGACTGAGGACTAAAATAACTTCTGAATATGTCCTTTGTAGCTATATTAATGTTTTTACTAAACAGCCAGTGGGCAAGGATATCAGAAGGGAAATATTTTCAGAATTTTGTCCATCACAGCATACACTCTGCCCCCAAAGATCCACGTCTCTCCTAAATGCAAGATAAATTCTTCTCTTTCCAAAATCCTAAATCCTCAGCCCATTATAGCATCAGGTCATGTCTAAAATCTTATCAATATCAGATATAGATGAAGCTTTCTGGGTATGACATCTCCTGGGATCTAATTCCTCCCCATCCATGAACCTTTAAAACTGAGAGACAAAGCATTTGCCTCCCATAGTACTCTTCAATGATGGGACAGGCACAGAAGAGTAGTTATAGACATTATGGCTCAAGAAGCATGAAAATGGGAGGTAGAAAGGCGATGCTGGTCCAGAGCAGTTTTGAAATCTAGCTGAGCAAATGCCATCAGATTTTAAGGCCTGGAGATTTTCTTCCATGGCTCTCAGCTTTGACCTCCAGAGTCTCTGCTTTGTCCTTGGGCCATTGTTCCTTTTCACTGCTTCACTTTTTAGAATTTTTTACTATTAGATATACATTTAACAATCATGGATGCAGCGCATACCAAGATACATGTGCCAGAATGTTCTTAGCAGCAGGATTGGAACAGTCCCAAACTAAAACAACGAATGTCCACTAACATTAGACCGAATCAAGTTATGTCTAACATAAGAACAAGTATATTTTCACAGTGACACGCACAGAGTGCTGAGAATTCATGAGCTGTGGCTTCATGCAACATTATACACGTATGTCACAAATGTAACACTGTAATACAAATGACCACAGAGCAAACATACTGCAGGACTTTAGTTACTTCATCTGTAAGATTTAGCAAAATGACTTGATACTGCTAGAATTCAGAAAATGGGAAATTCAGATAATGGCAAGACTTACAAGGCTCCTGACTGGAAAGAAGTAGAAAGGAAGGCCTTTGGGGGTGCTGTAAATTTATGTTTCTATCAATGACTACTAAGTATATGAGTTAGTTCACAATTAATGAAATTCTATCACTGGCATTCAGTTTTAAGATGTATATCTTTGCTTGTACATATTTTAATGACTTTGTTGTCAATATTGTAAGATTTCTTTACACAGGTTTTTCATGAGCTCTTTCTCATCCCATGGTGTGATTGCATTTGTGTGTATGCGTGCAGACCTCACTGCATCATGACACACTAAAGATAAAATCTATAATCCCTGGCACCGCTTACAAATCCCCACAAAATATAATCCATGGTCAACTCTCCAGCTGATTTCTGGCTACTTGTGAGCTTGCTCTCTGTAGAGAGCCCACCATCTTTGGAGAGCAGAAGATGTGTGGTTCCCTTTCTCTAGGCTGCTCTTCACCCACGCTCCATGACAGATACGCAAACCTAACTGATGCTTCTGGTTTCCACCGTAATAGCTCTTCCTTACAGATGCCTTTGCCAACACTTCAGACTTCGTGAGATTCCTTTAATCCATGCTTTGCCAATGCTCCATATTTCTCCTGTCCCAATGTATCTGAAACTTGTTCACCATATTTCCTGCAGCTACAGGAGAACACAAACTAAGACCTTGTACTCATTGTTGTACCTCAGTCATATCAAGAAAATTAATATACACCTGTAAATGAAACTAAAGGTAGTAAAACCATGATAACATAGTTCCCTTTTTATCAAAAAGGGGGAAAATTTTAACTTAAATCTAAGATTCTGAGGTTTTCCAAGTCTGAAAATATTTCAGATTTAAATTAAAACATATGTTTTAATGTCAAGCAAGTGTATATCAAAATATGGTTAAGATGGAGTTATACTAATATCAGATTAAAACAGGGTGATTACTCTATGATATTATTGCAGAAAAAAGTAAAATTAAAAAGGATGTATATATACAGATATTTCCTACTTCATTTACTTAAAATATTTTAACTACTGAGAGGTTAGCTCTGAATAAATATCTGCTAAAGAATTTAACATTAGAACAAAGAAAACTTTTAAAATCTTTTCCATCAATTTCATTTCAAAAGAACTTTTATTTTCTTGCATATTAAAATAGTTTTAGAATAGCTTCATTGCTGCAAAATGCATGTGCATTGATCTACTCTCTCAAAAATTCCATCTTAGTTACAAATGGCATCCATACCTATCCCTGAAATAACATTTATCTGATTTTTTTCCATTAGCCTCATTTTTCATTGCTTTTAAATTGTGTCCCTTAAGAGTGTACATTAAAAGTTTTTTTTTGCTATTTATTGTGTGTTTAGGGCATTATGGAGATTTTAAAACCAAGCTTTTTGAAACAGATTTTTAAAAGTGAACTTTTTTGGTTCACTGATTTCTTCCACATACTTTTATTTTAAAAGTAGATTATTAATTGCTCTGTGTCTAAACAGCATTGTTAACTTGAACACAATTTATGCCATTTGACTTTAAAGATTTCTTGTTAATTCACAAATAACTTAAGAATTTAGCTAAAATTTTAGCTAAGAACTCTGGAGCTAAAGAGGAAAGAATTGTGGTTTTACTTTGACCTATAAAATAATACATATTAATAAAATGTTTATTCATATTAATTACATATGAACCACATAAAGAATACATAGTATTCATTATTCTTGTGACATCAGTATATTTGAAGTAGGAAAAAAGATACACTATTTTTGTGACTTTAAACAAGTAAGTGCTCAGGAATACTCTGGTTGCCAAGATGACAACCCCTGAGGTCACAACGGGGTCACAGGAAGAAAGAGGGAAGGGAGAGACAAGGAGACGAATCTCCATTTCTCCAACTTCCATGGGAATGGAAGCAATTCTTTTAAATGTCATAATAATGAGTCTCCAGATGGTTGTGTGTGAAAATAACAAAAATTATTTGAAAGGCATTAAATTAGACTACAGAGCTGAAGTCATCCAGTGTGGTCTGTGGACCTCAGAGGCTCCTTAGGATTCTTTCAAGGGGACTGTGAGGTCAAAACTGTTTCACCATAACACTAAGACCTTAATCGTTGTTTTAAGTTCACCTACATTCACACTGATGGCACAAAGCATTTGGGTAAACCGCAGGTGCCTTACCCTGACTCAGGGCGGCAGCTCCTGAGCACGTGGGAAATCACTGTATTCACTCTCCCTCCACATTCTTGGGGATTCAGTATTTTGGAAAATTTACATTTGCCACCATGACCCTAACAGCTTCCCATTGCTTCAAGTCTTTTAGGATGAATGTGGTGTCAAGATGTTAGTTTATGAAATGCGTCAACCTTTGGGAATGCTGCATAACTCAGTGAACCAGTATTGTACTTGACATTACATCCACATGGAGGGAGAAGAGGGGGATCCTGGCGAAATTTCTGGTACCACCTCTGATATATAAAAGGCTGGGAAGTTGCCACTCCTACCCTTTCTCTTCACAAAGGCTGAAATATCCATAACTTTTCTTGGATCCATCAAAGAGGCAAGATCACAGAGCAAATTGCCCCCCCAAACCCACAGAGATAGGTGAGTCCAAAGTCACAGTTAAGATCTCTTACCTGGAACAGAAGCTGCTAGAGCTATACAGGTTAGGGACACTTAAATGGCAATTTTAATGAATTGCTAAAGACCTAATATGGCCTCTCTTGAGAGTGAGTATTTCCTGGGGCCCTAAGTTTTAGAATGTCCCCATACTTCCATCGGTTTTAATTCCAGAAACTTCACCAGATTCCTACCAGGAAACCCAGGCAAGAATGGTCCCTGCTAGCCTTGGCAGGTGTCTTGGGGAAATTGGCCATTGCCAAATATACCCAGAGCATTCTCCACAACAAAGTTCTGCTCCCCAGCAGAAAGATGATATAGAGACTGGCAGATCATTGTTTTTCCCATTCCAGGTCCCTCTACCTTTCCTGGGTCACCTAAGGGAAGAGGGCAGCTAAGAAATATCTGTGAATGGCATAGCCCAGGGAAAAAGACCCACTAACATACTGAAAATTAACCATGGGGTTATGGGACACATTCTTACCCCACATCTTTACTGCCACCTCAAAAAGCCACGAGTGGTTATAGCTGAAAGGGATGTAAGACATAGACTTCCTCTAAGATGGCATATTTCATCAAGTCCAAAGTCAAGGGGGAGAACAGAATCCAGAACACCAGAGGATTTGAAATCTCTAGCACCCAAAGCTATAGCAAACTGTGCACATAGCCTTGCTCATGGCCAGAATAGTATAAACCTCATATTAAAAGGCCAACTTAGTTAAATTCCTATGACTCAATAGATCTTGTTCAGCTTTCAGTGAGAAACTACAAGGCCTAATAAAATATGAGAAAAGCACAATCTGAAGAGAAAAAGCAAACATCAGGAACCAGACTGAGAAATAACAGAGATACTGCAATTGTCAGATTAGGAATTGGAAATAAGTATGAGAAGGCCGCTAATGGAAGAAGTAGAAAGCATACGAGAACAGACAGATAACATATACAGACAGATGCTCAAAGAATGAATCAAAAGGAAATGCTAGAAATCAAAAGGACTGTAACAGAAATGAAGATTGTTTTTAATGTGCTCAACTTGAGACTGAACATGGCCAAGGTAAGGATCAGCCTGAAGATAAATTAGAATAGAAAAAGCAGGAGAAAGAGTTCAGAAACAAAACAGAACATGCAAAACCTGTGAGACAACTTTGAAAGGGTTAGCATACATATAATTTGAATATCAGAAGGAAAAGAAACAGAAAAGGAGAAGAAACATGCAAAGTAATAATGGCTAAGAACTTTCCTAAATTAATGACAGATACCAAGCCACCTGAAAAATGGCAGATATTTCATACAGGAAGCTCAGATAATATTAAAAGGTAAAAATATCAAAATATATCTATCTAAACATAGCATTTTCAAACTGTATAAAACCAAAGATAATGACAAAAATCTTGAAAGATGCCATTGGGGAGCAAGGGATATCTTAGCAATAGAGAAAAAAAGAATAACATTTACTCATTCTTCTCATGAGAAACCAACCATGTATCAAGGATTTAGTGAGATAATATAATTTAACGTTTTGAAAGAAAAAAAAAGGAAAAGAGAGAGGAAGGATGGGAAGGAGGGGGAAAGAGACAGAGAGGGAAGGAAGGAAAGAAAGAGTCAACTTAGAACTCTATACCCAGGAAAACTAGTCTCCAAAAGGGAAGGAGACATTAAGACTTTCTCAAACAAAACCCAAGGAAATTTATTGCCAACGTATTTTCCTAAAAGAAATGTTAACAGAAGTTCATCAAGGAGAAGGGAAAAGATACACATTAGAAATTGGGATAACATAAGAAAGGAAAATTGTTGAAAAACATATAAAGGAAGATAAAATAATATGTTTTAAAAATTTAGCTGATTTAAAAGATAACTAATAATATAGTAATAATAATGTATTGAGTGATTATATCAAATGGAGAAATGAAAAGAGTAACAGCCATGTTCTAAGGGATGGGAGGGAAAGTAACTTCGCTCTGACAGTTATCCTTCCTTCTCAGGGAAGGGTGTATTTTATGTGTGAAGCTGAGTAGTTTTATCAGCCTGGTCAATTTTGTGTGTCCAATAGCCTTACATCATTTTGCTCTCTCTCTGCCTCTTTCAGTACAAGCTGGCAATGTTTCTACTGACATAAAATTATCAAAACCTTGTGGGTCTTATGTGTATTCCACAGAGATGTACTCTATTAGACAAGAGGTTCCACCACAGATTGTTCCTAGATACTCAAATCTCTATTTTTGCTTCTGCTGAAAATACTGGGGAGGTCTGAGTTAAATGCTGAATCTATTCAGAAGGGCTTTTGTGTGATTGAACATTCTGACCTTTGGATATTTCTGAGGAATCAGCAAAATACAGTCCATCCACACTTCCAGCTTTTCCTTTAGAGTATGATTTCCCGGCAGGGAATCTTTAATTTCCACAGTGATGTGACTCTGTCCAAAGCGCACAAGACTGAAATGGAAAAGCTCCCCATGAGCAAAGCTGGAATGATTCAAGCAAGAAAATAAAATGGTGTTCGTTTATAGTCCAATGTAGAAAGGAAATAATAAAAATAAATATTCACGACTCCATACCAATATGAATTAAAGGTTGAATAAATAAATACATGTGGGAGAAAGGACCAGTCTTCGCAGAATAATGCCAAGTAATTCCTGAAGATACTCTCCTCTCAAAGAGATGAAGCGTAACTCCTGGCTCATTGAGTGTGGGCTGTGCATAGTGCCTTTCATTCAAGGAGCACAGTACAGAAAGAGAAAAGAAAAGGAACTCCCCAGGAGAGAAACCTGATAAAACCTGTCTCAGCAGGTGGTCAAGGTCAACATCAATAGTGATATATTATGTTCATACCATGTACTCTTGATATGGTGTGATGAAAATAATACCTTTCTTCTGTGGCCCTCTTCCCCAAAATGATAACTCCAATCTAATCATAAGAAAAACATCAGGCAAATCCCGACTGAGGGACATCCAACAAGATTCATGGCCAGAACTCCTCAACATTGTCAAAGTCATACAAACGCAAGGAAATTTTGAGCAACTGTCATAGCCAGGAGCTTAAGGAATCATGATGAGTTAAATTTAATGTGGCATTATGAATGGGATGCTGGAATAGAAAAGCGACATTATAGAAAAACTAAGGGAGTATGAAAAAGTTGTGCATTTTAATTAGTAACACTGTAGCAGTATTGTTTCATTAATTGTGACAAGTGTGCCATGTATACGGATTATACCAATAATAGAAGAAACTGGGTATAAAGTATATAGGAACTCTATTATATTATCTGTAATTTCTCTATAAATCTTTTCCTCTTCTAAAACATAAAATTTATTAAGTAAAAGGAGGTGCTGTTGGTGTTAGGAGTAGTTACTGACCTTATGAAAGGCTTTTTACCTTAAAACAGTGAATAATACATTTTGCTACAAGTTTTTTATTAGTATTGGTTTGCAAAACAGGCTTCTAGTTAAGAAAGGTAAAATGTGGGGCACCTGGGTGGCTCAGTGGGTTAAATATCTGCCTTCAACTCAGGTCATGATCTCAGGGTCCTGGGATTGAGCCCCACATTGGGTTCCTTGCTCAGTAGGGAGTCTGCTTCTCCCTTTCCCTCTGCCTGCCTCGTCACCCCCGCTTATGCTCTCTGGCTCTCTATTTCCCTGTCAAATAAATAAGTAAAATCTGGAAGGAAGGAAGAAAGGACAGAAATACGTAATTTCTAGGAAACATACTGGTTTCAACAATACAGCACACATTTCACAAATTTTGGATAGATAATGATTGGTCTACACTCCATGCAAACACCCAATTCCTTTCTTGAAAGAGAAATGCACTTTCTGGGAAAATTAGTGGAAAAAATATAGAAAGCCCTATCAATATCATGAAGTTTAGGGTCTGAAGGTTGAAGGCAGAGACACTGGGTGAAATGGTACTGTGAAATTGGCTGCTGTTTTTCACTTCTGAGAATTTAGCTTTGAAACTGGGAAGAAAAAGGCACATAAGCACTGTTTCATGGATTTACTCCTGCCCTCCAGAATCTCCCTGCTATAGGTCTCCTACAATGTGGTAGAGACCTTCTTAGCTGGATAACTGAAATGTGGGGAGGGAAAAGAATGGGTCAAACTCAGACAGATAATGATAATCAGACTACCTTAAATCCATGTTTCTTTCCTCAGAACAAGATCAGTAAAGTCCACTCTGCTAACAATATCCTTCATGCCTGGTGCACTTTGAAGGGGAAGAGTATTTTATACAGTTAAAGGGGCCACCCTCAGAGACAATGAGAATTTTGCTCTCATTAATAAATAAGTTCACAAAACCTTCAGAAAGAGCCAGCAAGTGCACGGAGTTCAACCATTAGAACAGAAACAGAAAAGAAAACCAAACAAGGAAAGTTGTCTGCTAGTGAGCTGAGAGGCTTAAAAATTGCTCAGAATTCAGAGAAAGAGAATAGAAAGGTAAATTATGACACATAAATATAGTGGAAATATAGTGAGCATGTATGTAGATTTTTTCCTATTGGAAAGAATAAAGTAGAATGTAAAATGCTAAAATAAATGAAAATAGTGAACCTGTTGGTACTAAAAAGAGGACCTAAGTCTGAAGAGGTTTTCAGACTCACTTTGTGTCAGGTCCCATGCAAAGTGGTAGGAAAAAAAGTCAATAAATTTGACTGAAAATAAACATTTTCTTTAAACAATCAAATGAAGAAAACAATTTATCTGGGAGAAGCAAACCCATTCCCACTCCACTTACAAACGGGAAAGTCTTTGCTCTGAATTTTCCATTCACACTCCTAACACTAAATGAGTTTCAAAACCCACAAATTGACCGTTTTATCTCTGTCTAGGTTTTAAGAAAAATTGTCGCTCAAGCCACCCAACGGGAGCATCAGTGGTACAGTGGAAGTCTCAAGACTCCCAGGGTAGGCTCTGAATTACCCAGTCTATCCACACATGTGACGTGGCTGATGGCTGTAGTTCCACTTATGCAGTGAGGCTCTGGGGTCCCCTCAGGCTATGTCGCAGCCACTTGGAGCCAGACGAAGAGTGCCCAGTGCCCGTTACAGACGTATGCAAGCAATCTGACTGACTCATCAAATGCAAGCACGTATCACTCAACAAGGTCTACACCGAGCTACAGATGTTTGCCTCGACACCCAGCAAGGTCTACAGGAGTCTCATAACTTACGTCTCCAATAGAACGCTTTTTTTAAGTCGGTCAGGAAAATTTGATTCAACCAAGACTCAAATCCTCACATTTCCTGGGTCCTATAGAGGACAGACTGTGAAACATTCTCCCCCTACTATAAAATTCTGAAAGGAAACATTTGGATAAAAAATTACCAAATGTAGTGTACATGTCAACAATACTTCAGTGAAAAAAAAAATCAGGAAAGAGCATGTCCTGTAACAAAGCCTCCTGAGGCAGGTCTGAGAACCTCACGCAAGAGAAAATCTCTTTGGCTCTGGTTCTGGAACTAGCTTGCTGGGGATGGTTTTGAAAAAAATATTAGCAATCAAATTCTAACAAAACTGAAGTAAGGACTTCAGTATAAATATGAGAAAAAACAGACTTCAATTTAAAAATTAATCATGCAAAAAAGGTCATGTTGGGGTGATTAAACACACATTCACTCCACAACTAATGTACAGACGTCATAATTTAATATATGCCAGAGTAAAACTAAAACAGAAATTGTTAATGATAAGAAATGAAGGAGAAATTTCTTTTGACAAATACTAATGGGAGAGCTGAGCTTATGCTCATGTATAAACATGCCAAGCAAGTAATACAGAGATGTTGAATAATATAATTCTTAAAATTTGCATTATATACTCACATACACATAATTTTTTCTCACATGTAAAAAAAAGTTCACCTTCCTCTCACGAACCTTGAAAAATTTACAAAATGGCTGGTTATCAGTTTTCCAAAGCATAGAGCACAGATGACTACAAAATCTATCATTCCCACTAAGTACCTAGAATAGAGAAGGTGGAGAAAAATAGCATTCAAAAGAGGAGAACCTTGCATAATAGATGAAGAAGGCTAATGGTATGGGAATATGAGTTCTAGAAAGAAAGAGGAACACAGAGAAGGGCTCAATTGCTATTGCTATTATTATTATTATTTTTAGAGGTAAAAAAAAATTCCCAAGTCACAATAAAAATAACAAAAAATATGAAAGCATAGCTGCATTAGAATAATGCTACTATGGAAGTATACTGAATAAAAGTAAAGAAACAACAGTTTGACAGCATTAAGAGACAATACTTGAATAGCTAAGTTCCCAGGCAAAAGGAATGTACGATAAAGTGTACTCTTCGCTCTCAAAAAACTTTTTCTCCTTGAACACCTATTGGTCTTTACAGGGCAGGGAGAAAGAAAGCAAGCAGGAGCCTAGAAGAGGAGGCGGTCTCACCAGGATGAAGAGGTGTGTACCGGATTCATGGATACCAACAGTCAATCCCGGGAACCCATATGGCAGAAAAAGGGAAAATGCTGTGGTCTGTGCAATCTCCCCTCAAATCATTTGTTTAATTGCAATTTATATACGAGAAGGAAAACCTATGGGTAACCAAGGGATAGGTTGAGGCTCACAAGACAATAACAAATTTTATCAGCCTTCGTGGGTCTGGGGAGACCCAAATTAGGGATCACGGTTTTGCAGTGGATCCAGTAGGCACTGCACGGTGTCCACTGAGAACAGTGAAGAGGGTCCATCACAGGGTTAGGACAACTGGGAATGCATAAGCCTCGCTGAATCAAGCCACCTAACTCACATGAGGATTGGCCAAGATAAATTTACATAAACTCTGGAAGATAGCCTTTTTTATAATACTCTAATTTCCATAGTTGGATTATAAAAATGATCTAAAGTACTGTATTTTTTCATATGTAAATTCCAATAGTAAATGAAAACATATTGGGCACAAAATGATACAGTAAAGGTGCCTAACGAACAAAAGAACAGAGTATAGAAACATACCCATGTCATCCAGATACTGAAATAACAGACACAGAGCAGCAAAAGAGCTACACTTAATTTCTTCAAAAAACAGGTGATGAGATAGAAAATTCCACCAGAAAACTTCAGGATGTTTTTTAAAGGAAATTCTAAAACTGAAAATCTGGCCTTGTCATAAATGAACCCCAAATGCTTTTATGATTAACATCTTAGGGGCGCCTGGGTGGCTCAGTCAGTTAAGTGTCTGCCTTCAGCTCAGATCATGATTCCAGGGTCCTGGGATGGGGCCCCACATCGGGCTCCTTGCTCAGGGAGGAGTCAGCTTCTCCCACTCCCTCTGACCCTTCCCTACCACTTGTGTGCTCTCTCTCTCTCTGCTCTCTGTCTTTCTCAAATAAATAAATAAAATCTTGAAAAAAAAAAAAAGACTAACATCTTACGATGTTGTCTTATGAGCTTCTAACATCACTGTCATCATCAAGAGACAACTAATCCAGGACTCACATTCACTTCCAACATTATTTAAAATTCCGGACGAAAGTAACCTTTAAAAATTTCATTCTACATCATAAACTTAAAGAATACAATTGTGAAGACATATTTTCATAAAAGGGTCTCTCTGTTAGGAGTGAGTTGGACAGTTAGGTAGTCTGGGCCAGGGTCCCCAATAAGAAAATGTGGAGTCAGGACAGCTAAGATCAAACACCAGTGACATCCTGTTTGCAGCTTAGACAGGACCACACTGACATTCTGCTTTGCAGCCTTTGCAGAAATGCCTTCTGCAAATCGTCCTAAAATAAGGCAATTAGCCACAAAGCATTTGTCAATATCATGGCGGTTAAGACCTAAGCCCCCAGATGTGAGCAAGAAAAGACCATCAGCACGTGGACATGAACCTAACAGGTAGACAGATACATGATCAAAGCACTGATTGGCACGACTCAGCTCTCCCTGATGACTTAAGATAGTTCCACAAAAGAAAGAGCTCATAAAACCCCCTAAACTTAGAAACTACAAGGGCAGTCCTCTCTGGTCTCCTCCCTCTCCATACCTTTATACTCTTTCTCAATAACCCTTGCTTGGCTACCCACCACTCTTCGACTTGTCTACCTCCTCATTCTTTGACCAAGAACCCAGGCACTAAGGGGACAAAATTCCTGTAACATCTCCATGGCCCAAGAGTGATCTAATGATCTAATGATATTTGAGGATGGATGAAAGGTTTTTTTTTGTTTGTGTTTTTTTTTTTTTTTTTTTTTAGAAAGAGAGAGAGCAGCAGAGGGGCAAAGGGAGAGGGCGAGAAAGAACCCCAAGCAGGCTTCATCCCCAGCAGGAGCCCCACGTGGGGCCTCATCTCCTACCTTGAAATGGTGAGCTGAACCGAAATTAAGACCCAGCCACTTAAACAACTAAGCCACCAGGCACCCTGGGGATGTCACTCTTGTTGATGTAGGGTGGTGTGAGCAAAGGAGGCCAGAAAACCCAACTACACAGAATTATTTTTATTCATATAGACACAATTACTATTTCTTTATTTATTTATCTTTGTTCTCTGAAATTGTCTTTTATTTACTCTTTAAAGGATAAAGTAGAGGGGTGCCTGGGTGGCTCAGTCCTTTACTCATCTGCCTTCAGCTCAGGTCATCTCAGGGTCCTGGGATCAAGCCCCACATCAGGCTCACTGCTCAGTGGGGAGTCTGCCTCTCCCTCTCCCACTCCTCCTCCCCTGCTCATGCTCTTGCTCTCAAATAAGAAAGAAAGAAAAATTTGAATCTCCCTAATGGCTAGTGATGATGAACATTTTTTCATGTGTCTGATAGCCATTTGTATGTCTTAATTGGAGAAGCGTCTGTTCATATCTTCTGCCCATTTTTTGATATGATTATCTGTTTTGTGTGTGTTGAGTTTGAGAAGTTCTTTATAGATCCTGGATATCAACCTTTTGTCTATGCTGTCATTTGCAAATATCTTCTCCCATTCCATTGGTTGCCTCATTGTTTTGTTGACTATATCCTTTGCTGTGCAGAAGCTTTTGATCTTTTTTTTTTTTTAATTTCTTTTCAGCGTAACAGAGTTCATAGTTTTACACCACACCCAGTGCTCCATGCAATGCGTGCCCTCCACAATACCC
>PISX010032403.1:0-16255 GCA_004024625.1 Mellivora capensis
ATTGGTTAAGTGGACTTAACCAATCAAAACTTAAAATTCTTATTTTGCATACTGTCATTTTAATTTTACAAAAGATGAGCATTCTTACAGTGATAAAATGAAAATGCATGAATTTTTACTATCCAGTAAGTAAAGCACTATGTTTAAAACATGTGCTCTATAGCCATACATCTTTGTTTCAAGTACTAATCCCACTGCTTACCTACTTGTGTGATAATGTGCATCATTTTTCTGATATGTAAAATATGAATATTAATTCCACTAACACCATTGGGCTAATGCCAGTGTGGAATTTAGGTACTCTATTGAAAATATTTAGAGTGGGACTGACACATAGTATGCGTTATAGGAGACTTAATTATTAAATCTTATAATTTATATATATATTAGATCTAGAATGTTACTGTTATTATAATATTTTATTTTGATATGATTTCAAAATTGGTTTGATAGTAAAAGTTCTGTAAAACACTTCCAGTTTGCATGAATAGTACAGATTCCCCATATGTCTTTATCCAGATTTACCAATTGTTTACATTTTCTCCATTTGTTTTATTTAACCTACTGTTTTTTTCCAACTTTCCTTTCATGTCATCAAAATGATTTTCCTAAACCATTTGAAAGAATATTGAAAACTATCCTTCTTTACCTCTAAATAAATCACGTGTCTTTCCTGAGAATAAAGATATTTTCTTACATAACTATATTGTAGCTATAAAACATGGTTTGTATTAAAACTTAATTGTCTCATTGAAATATTTAGAGTTATTTTGCCTTTTTCAGGAACTAATCCAGTCATATATTTGCATTTAGTCATTACGTATTTTTAAGCTTCAATCTAGAATATTTTTTGTTTTAATTTTTTTCTTTTCCATGGGTCTCTCTTTTTTTAATGCTATGGATTAATTGTTTTAAAGATTTCCCTCAATTTGGTTTTGATGGATATTTTTCATAATGACTCAAATTAAGCATTTTGGCATTCTTACTACTGAAGTGATGTATGCCTTGGTGCAATTTTTAAAGGGTACATGGCATTTTTTCTCAATCTTGGATATTTTAGGTTAAATTATATTGAGACCATAGACATACTCTGTTCCCTTTCAAACTTAGACTCACTAGGTTTAAAATCCATTGATGATTTCTAAATCCATTATTGACTCTGCCTTTAAATTAGAAATGTACTGTAGGAAGTATTCTCTTCACTATATTTGTTTGTTTGTCTATGCATTTATTTTTGTCAGTTCAGACTCAGCAATTGTTATTTTATTCAATAGCATAGAATATATTACTGTTATTATTTATGTTGATTCTTTTTCAAATGTATCAGTTTGGCTACTGATAGTCTCTTATTTGGTCACAGTGTTCTCATTTTCAAAAGTGTATATGACTCTTCAAGAACTTCCAAATTTTTCTAGCACAAAATATTCTAGGCTCCTGTTTTACCCCTACTCTGGATTCAGCTATTTATCCAAGTAGCCCATATACCTTTGAGTAGAGAATAATATTTAAAAAATAAATATTTGGACACCAGTGTGCTTATTTCCAGTCTTTCATTACCTCTAAGCCTTCTTAGTCAGCAGAGCTAGAACATACATGTAATATATGCACATACATGTATCACACAATTACTTATATGTTCATGTATATCTCTGGATTTAAAACATGAACTTAAAGAAATAATTTTATTTTTGATTAAACACCACAAAGTACTTATAATCTTATATATGAATAAGGAAGACCGGAGAGAAGTTAAAGTTGTAACTGATAATGAGAAACAGTCACTCATATTAGCTAGATGAGAGGGATGATTGGTAGTTCTGTTGTTTGGGCAACATTTATATCTTGTCTCTCTATATTCAAGACATATTTTATGGAACAGGTTTGTCTTTTTCTTGATCCTTTATGGTCACAGAGTGACGTGGGTTAAAGTTGATATTCCTAAAATTGCTTATATTCAACAGTTACGCATGATGATCTAGCTATAAGTGCAAGTCGATCTATAACAGCTCTCATGTCTTGCTGTTAATACTTACACCTGAATGTTAAGAGCTGTTTTCTCTTTTCCATTTTCCTTTTTTGCCCAAAGGCAGAAAAGTTCAGCCATAGGAAATTGCTCTAAGATATCTCTATTTTCATCATTGCTAAGATTTTGCTGATTAGGATGTTATTTTTAGAAAATGTTGTATATATTTTGTTTGGTCTTTGTCTCCCTACCCACTTTTGGTGCAGGACAATTTGTTGAATCCTCTGATATATCAGTGGGTGTGTGGAATTTGAGACCTCCAAAACTATTCATAAGCCAAAGAAAAAATTTACTGTATAACATCTACTATAAATAGATGTTCACATTATCCACCAGACATAATTTTCAGGATATCCATTTTGTTAAAATATTGCATATACCTTAAAAAACATAAATAGTGATAACTCTACAGGGTATAATTCATTTACTTTTGTTAATCTAACTTAAGCTCTTAAAATCTTAATTTTTTAAATTTTTATTTAAACTCTAGTTAACATACAGTATATTAGCTTTAGGTATACAATTCAGTGATTCAGCCTTATATACAACACCTGATGCTCATCACAAGCTCATGCCTTAATCCCCTTCACCTATTTAACCCATCTCCCTCCACCCACCTCCCCTCTGGTAACCATCACTTTGTTCTCTATAATTAAGAGTCTGTTTCTTGGTTTTCCTCTCTCTCTCTCTCTTTCTCCTTTCCCCTATACTCATATGCTTTGTTTCTTAATTTGCATATATGTGTGAAATCATATGGTCTTTGTCTTTTGCTGATTGACTTATTTCACCTAGCCCAATACTCTAGCTTGATCCGTATGTTGACATTCACTATGGATATAGACATAAAGAGCATTGCAAATGGCAAGATTTCATTTTTTCTTATGGCTTAGTAACATTTTCATATATATATATATATATATAATCACTTCTTCTTTACCCATTCATTAGTCAGTGGATACTTATACCATTTCCGTGGTTTGGCTACTGTAGGTAATGCTGTTGACAACATAGGGGTGCAAGCATCCCTTCAAATCAGTATTTTTGTATCCTTTGGGTAAATACCAAATAGTGCAGTTTCTGGATCATAACTAAAACTTTTGAGGAACTTCCACCCTGTTTTCCAGAGGCTTGTACCAGTTTGCATTCCCACCAACAGTGCAAGAGGTTCCCCTTTCTACATATCCTCACCAAAACCCATTATTTCTTGTGTAATTGACTTTAGCCATTCTGACAGATAATAAGGTGTCATCTCACTGTATTTTCTTGATGATCAGTGATGTGGAGCATCTTTTCACATGTTTGTTAGCGATCTATACGTCCTCTTTGGAAAAATGTCTATTCACGTCTTCTGACCATTTCTTAACTGGATTATTTGTTTTTTGAGTGTTGAGTTCTATCAGTCCTTTATATATTTTGAATACTAACCCTTTATGGATACGTTATTTGCAAATATTTTTCCCATTCTGCAGGCTGCCTTTTAGTTTTGTTGATGGTTTCTTTCGCTAGGCAGAAGCCTCCATAGTTTGTTTGTTTTTTGTTTTTGTTTTGTTGTTTTTTTTTAAAGATATTATTTATTTATTTGGCAGAGAGGGATCACAAGTAGGCAGAGAGGCAGGCAGAGAGAGAGGAGGAAGCAGGCTCCCTGCTGAGCAGAGAGCCCGATGTGGGGCTCTATCCCAGGACCCCGGGATCATGACCTGAGCCAAAGGCAGAGGCTTTAACCCACTGAGCCACCCAGGATCCCCGTTTTGTTTTGTTTTGATTTTGTTCCCCTTACCTCAGGAGACATATGTAGTTAGAAGTTGCTGTAGTCAGTGTCAAAGAGGTTACCGCCTATTTTCTTCTCAGGATTTTGATATTCCTGTCTCATATTTAGGTTTTTCAACCACTTCGTATTTTTATGTATATGTAAGAAAATGGTCCAGTTTCATTTTTCTGCATGTTGCTGTCCAGTTTTCCCAACACCATTCCTTAACAAAACTATCTTTTTCCCATTGTATATTCCTTCCTGCTTTGTTGAAGATTAATTGACTATGTAGTTGTGGGTTCATTTCTGGGTTTTCTAGTCTGTTCTATTGATTTATGTATTTATTTTTGTGCCAGCACCATACTGTTTTGATTACTACAGCTTTATAATAGAACTTGAAGTCCAGAATTTTGATGCCTCCAGCTGTTCTCTTTCAAGTTTGCTATTTGGGGTCTTTTGTGATTCCATACAGATTTTGGGAATGTTTGGTCTAGTTCTGTGAAAAATGCTGATGGTATTTTGATAGAGATTGTATTGAATGTGTAGATTGCTTTGAGTAATATGGACATTTTAACAATATATGTTCTTCCAATCCATGAGCATGGAATGACTTTCTTTGTGTCGTCTTTAATCTCTTTCATCAGTGTTCATATTATAGTTTTAGAGTACAGATCTTTTACCCCTTTGTTTAGGATTATTCCTAGGTTTATTATTATTAGGTTTATTCCTGTTATTGTTTTTGGTGCAATTTTATATGGGATTGATCCCTTAATTTCTTAATTTCTCTTTCTGCTGCTTCATTATTTTTGTATAGAAATGTGACAGATTTCTGTACCTTGATTTTGTATCATGTGATTTTACTGAATTTGTGTATTGGAACTACCAGTTTTTTGGAGTCTCAGGTTTTTTCTATACATTATCATGTCATCTGCAAATATTAAGTTTTATTTCTTCCTTGCTGATTTAGATGCCTTTTCTTTGTTTCTCTCTCTCTCTCTCTCTCTCTCTCTCTCTTTTTCATTTCTTTTATTCTTCTCCTTCTTCTTCTTTCTGATTGCTGTGGCTAGGCTTCCAGTACTACATCAAATAACTGTGTTGAGAGTGGACATCCCTGTTTTGTTCCTGACTGTAGAGAAGAAAAGATCTTAGTCTTTCCCCACTGAGGATGATATTAACTGTGGGCTTTTCATAAATGACCTTGATTATATTGAGGTATGTTCCCTCTAACCCTATTTTGTTGTGGGTTTTTATAGTTTGTTGAATTTTTTTCTGCATCTATTGAAATGAGCATATGGTTCTTTTCCTTTCTTTTATTAATGTGGTGGTTTACATTGATTGATTTTTCACTTTCTGTAAATATTTGTGTAGAATTATGTTTTCTTTGTTTATTTCATAGAATTTATTACTAGAGCCATGTGGCCTTGGTTTTTCTTTGTAATTGGGGAGCACATTTACATTTTAGGCAAATTTAAAGTTCCCACTGGTGTTATTTCTCATCAGTACTTCTCAGGTCCTCTGGCATATGAAATGCAGCCTCCCTGTCAGCTAGGGATGTGATATGAAGAGAGTTTATCACCACCCTTTATGGAACTATTATTTCCAGGATCATGCCTTTAATTTCTGTCTGATCTGTCACTAACCCTAATTGGGACCTCAGTCTTGGGCTCACGGTGCTGTGGGTTTTACATTCTTTTCTGACTTTACTGGCTACTTTTATTCAAAGTGTTGATAGGTGAGTTTTTTGTTGTTGTTGTTGTTCTCTTCACCAAATCTAGAACCACTCTTCTGACATTTAATTTAATGGTTTTCATGGCCACCCGTGCCCTGGTAAATAACAGCATCAACTGGGAAAGAACATAGGAGCAGACTCAGCAAAAAAGACCATACCTCTATTCTTGATTTTATGGCAGCTTTTCATAAATGAGTCCCACTTTTTTTGTTTTGATCAGATTTTATAGCCCTGAAGTGGTTGTTTTGACTAATTTGACCAGTTTTATATTTGTTTTGGGGGTAGATGATTTAAATATATCTTCTCCCTTTCTCTTATAGCCCCCTCGCTTACATTTATCAGCACAATGTTCTTGGTTTTGTGTCTAACATCACAAAATCTAGCACTGACCTATGATAAATACTGTCATCTAACTAGGAATAAAAAGAGACTTCCTCAATCTGATAAAATTATATACATTTTGTACTTCTGCAAAACTTCCATCTAGGGTAGGTTTCTTTAGGTGTGAAAAACTTGGTTTATATTTTCTTTAGTTCAGGACTGCTGGTGACAAATTTTCTTAATTATTGTCTGAAAATGCCATGTTTCATTTTGAAAGATATCTTCTCTGCGTATAGAGTGGGAAGACAATTTGTTTCTTTTATGAATCTCCCATTCAGTAATCTTTTGGTCATTTTTTTTCTTGGAAAGTCAATCTTAAATTTTATTATTGCTCTTTTGCTTTTAATTCTTTTTAATATTCTCATTACAATATCACTTTTTCTGTGTTTTATAGCACTATTTTTATGATATATCTTTCATGGTTTTATTTTAGTATTTATTATAAATGCTTTTTGAATGTGGATCTCAATGTCTTGTCTATTTGGAACCCATAATTCTGAGAGTAGGTATTATGTTTGAACAAGGAGAAGAAAATTCAAAGAGGCTAGTAATTAGATTAACTTTACTAATTTTTAAAAATGGAGTAAGTTTGGAATTGCTTATCTTTAAAAATTGAAAAAAAAACAAAAAACAAAACAAATCCAAACCAGTGACAGAATTATTACCAAGAAAGTGATCAGGCTAACTGTGAAGTAGTTAAAAATTATTAAAATATTATTATTTTTAACAATGCAGGCAAGGTCTTTATACTTCTTCTGTTATTTTATAATTAATTGCATGCATATTTTTGCACGCCTTAAATGCTTTACCGAAATCTTTTTGCTTTATAAATGATACAATATCTTTTTGTTAAAGTCTAATGATTTCAATTATTCATAAATTTTAGGGATCTGCTGTGTGGAAAATTAATATGTCAATATAAAAACGAAGAAATAATAAAAATTCCAAATGCCACTGCTATTTATGCCAGTATAAATGGACACCTCTGTGTTGCTTTGGATTTCCCAGATGGTGTTAGAGATGGCAAAATGATGTGGGTAAAAGAAGGAACCGTTTGTGGTGCTTTGTGTTTGTGGCCTTTGTTCCCAAATAAATTTCTAATATTTACTTTATTTCATTCCTAACATTTTAAACTCAAATATTTTCAAATATATGTTTACTATTTTTCTCATAATTTAATTGCACATTTGATTTCAAACATAAAAAACAAACTTTAAAGATAAGAAAAAAATTTAAATCTTCATTACACACAGATTATTTTTCTATAAATATTTTATTGGCTATTTCATATATTTTTCATGAAAATTATGTATATTTGTTGAACATATTGGCTGTGAAATCCTTGTTTCTACAGATTGTCTCTATAAATTTCTGTTCTATGTTTTATGTTACTCTTGGGTCTGTCTTGATACTTCTTGTAGTGCCAGTGTGGTGGCCACAAACTCCTTTAAACCTAGCCAGTCTTGGAAGCTCTTTATGTCTATATCCATTTTGAATGTCAACCTTGCTGGATAAAGTTTCTTGGCTGCATGTTCTTCTCATTTAGTGCCCTGAATATGTCTTGCCAGCCCTTTCTGGTTTGCCAGGTTTCTATGGACAGGTCTGACATTATTCTGATGGACCTTCCTCTGTAGGTAAGGAATCTCTTCCCCCTGGCTGCCCTTAGGACTTCTTGTCTAAAACTATTCATGAATTTCACAATAAAGTGTCTGGAGGTCTTTCTAGATTCATTGATCTTGGGCGGTTCCTTTTGCCTCTAGGACACAAACACTTGTTCCATTCCCCAGACTGGGGAAATTTTCATCCAGAATTTGTTCAACAATATCTTCTAGTCTCTCTTTCCCCACCTCCTCAGGGAACCCAATAATTTTGATGTTAGAACATCTCATGGCATCATTTATTTCTCTAATTCTGTTTTCATGGCTTCTAAGCTGTTTGTTCCAGGCCTCCTCCTGATCCTTCTTCTCTATCAGTTTGTCCTTTAGATCATTAATTCTATCTTCTGCCTCAGGTTACCCTAGCTGTTAGAGTATTTAGATTAGAGTGGATCTCATCTATAGCATTTTTAACTTCTTCCAGGTCAGCCCTCACCTCTGCCCTTAGAGATTCTATGTTGTCACTAATTTTTTTTTCCCAACCTAGCCACTGCCTGGATAACTGTTACCTTGAATTCCCTTTCTGACATATTGTTTATGTCCATATCCAGTAGTTCTATGGCAGAGGGCACAGTCTCTGAATTTTTCCTCTTTTTGATATTCCTTCTCCTAGTCATTTTGGTGAGAGGTGGTCGAGGGGATGTATAACTGAGTATATCAACCATGATCCAGGCAAGGTGCACCCTGGAAATTTTCAGAGCAATTAGAAGTCACCACCAAAAAGAAAGAAAAATGAAAAAAAGAGAGAAAGAGGAAAAAAAGAGAGAAAACCTAGTCAAAATGAGCCCCCAAAGTAAGATTTATAAGGTATACAAACAAAAATGAACAAACAAAAAGACCAACAAGCGTAAATGACAAGAAAAAAAAAAAGAACAACCCAGCCAAAATGAATTCCAAGAATAAGATTTATAGAACACCAGAACAAAAACAAATACACAGAAACAATGACAGAAGAATAAGATGAGAGGGTGGTTATTAATCCTTGATGTGGGTGAGGAAAGTTATTTTGGTTCTTCCTGGGTGTATCTTGATATCTTTCCAGAAATAAAGAGAAATTAAAATTGGTTTATATATAGGGGTAATATTGACTAGGGAAAAAGGATTACCTTGAAGCTTATATCTATATGCATATTTTTTAAAAAGAAAGAAAAGGAAACACAGGTATGTGAATGAAAAAAGTTCAAGTTAAAATGTTATTATGGAATATGTTCTATTAAACCTCTAGTTGTAATGGCAAGTAGGCTAAAAAAATTAAGAGAACAAGAATCGTGAGAACGAATTTTTAAAAAGTTATCTATGACATATACAATATTGGGAGCTTAATATATTGTTTTTCCATGATGTTGGGGTTTTATAGTTTTATGGGGACTCGGTCCCCAGAGGCAGAGGGAGAAGCAGGCTCCCTGCTGAGCAAGGAGCCCGACGTGGGACTTGATCCCAGGATGCTGGGATCATGACCTGAGCCGAAGGCAGTTGCTTAACCAACTGAGCCACCCAGGCGTCCCTATAGCTTTCTATATATAGTATTATGTCATCTGAAGATAATGAAAGTTTTACCTCTTCCTAACTAATTTTATTTCTTTTTGTTGTCTGATTTCTGTGGCTAGGACTTCCAGTACTATGTCGAATAAAAGTAGTGAGATTGGATATTTTTGTTTTGCTTAAGTCTTGGGGGAAAAGCTGCTAGTTTTTCCCTATTGAGGATATTAGCTGTGTGTTTTTCATATATGGACTTTGTTATATTGAGGCATGTTTCTCTAAACCTACTTTGCTGAGGTTTTTTATTATGAATGGATTTTGTGCTTTGTCAAATGTTTTTCTACATCTATTGAAATGATCATACGATTTTTATACTTTCTTTTACATTGACTTACATTACATTTTCACATTGAGTTGTGAATTATTGAGCAATTTTTGCTTCAATAATGGGGATTGAAGTGGGAATAAATCCCACTTGATTGTGGTGAATGATCTTTTAAAATATATTGTCAGATTCAGTTTGCTAACATTTTGTTGAATAATATTTTTTGTTTGTTTATTGAAGATTTTTGCAGCTATGTTCATCAGGGATATTGACCTGTAGTTCTCGTTCTTTCTTCTCTCTCTCTCTCTCTTTTGTAATGTTTTTATCTTGTTTGGTTATCAGGGTAATGCTGGCCTCACAGAATGAATTTGAAAGTTTTCCTTTCTCTTCTATTTTTTTTTTTTTATTTTGGAATAGTTTGAGGAGAATAAGTATTAACTCTTCTTTAAATGTTGGTAGAGTTCCTCTGTGAAGTCATCTAGTCCTGAACATTTTAAAAAAGATTTCATTTATCTGAGAGAGAGAGAAATAAAACAAGTGGGATAGGGGCAGATGTAAAGGAAGAAGCAGACTCCCTGCTGAGCAGGGAGCCTGAAGTGGGACTCAATCCCAGGACCCTAAGATCATGACTTGAGCCAAAGGCAGGCACTTACCCAAAGGAGTAACCCAGGTATCCCTGGTCCTGAACTTTTGTTTGTTGGAAGGGTTGTTTTTTTTTTTTTTTTTAATTACTGATTCAATTTCATTGGTTATCCATATGTTCAAATTTTCTATTTCTTCCTGATTCAGCTTTGGGAAATTATATGTTTCTGAGAATTTATCTATTTCTTTTATGTCATCCAATTTTTGGGCAATAATTTTTCACACTATTCTCATAAATAGTTGTATTTCCATGATGTCAGTTGTTATTTCTCCTCTTTAATTTCTGATTTCCTTTATTTGAGTCATTTTTATTTCTGAGTCTGGATAAAATTTTATCAATTTTGTTGATATTTCCAAAGAATCAGCTCCTGGTTTCACTGATCTGTTCTATTGTTCTTTTAGTTCCCGTTTCATCTTTTTTTCCTTCTGCTCTAATCTTTGTTTTCTTCCTTCTACTGGTTTGGAGTTTCTTCCTCTCTTTCTTCCTTCCTTCCTTCCTTCCTTCCTTCCTTCCTTCCTTCATTCCTTCCTTCCTTCCTTCCTTCCTTTAGCTCTCTTAGGTGTAAGGTTAGGTTGTTCATTTGATATTTTTTGTGCTTCTTGAGGTAGGCCTGTATTGTTACAGACTTTCCTCTTAGAAGAGCTTATGCTGGATCCCAAAGTTTTTGGACCATTGTGTTTTCATTTTCATATGTCTCTATGTGTTTTTAATTTCCTTTTTGATTTCTTACTTGACCCATTCATTGTTAAGTAGCATGTTATTTAATCTCCATTTATTTGTGTTCTTTCCAGATTTTTCTTGTGGTTGATTTCTGGTTTCCTAATATTATAGTCAGAGAAATGAAAGATGAATGACATGACTTTGATCTTTTTGAATTTGTTGAGATTTTCTTTGTTCTAATACATAATATATCCTGGACAATGTTCTCATTGCACTTGAAAAGAATGTGTGCTCTGCTGTTTCAGGATGGAATGTTCTGAATATATTTGTTAGAGCCATCTGGTCCAATGTGCCATTGAAAACCACTGTTTATTTGTTGATTTTCTGTTTGGATGATCTATCCATTGATTTAAGTGAAGTGTTACAGTCTCCTATTATTAGTATATTACTCTTGATTATTTCCTTTGTGTTTGTTTTTAGCTGATTTATGTATTTGAATTCTTCCATGTTGGTTGCATACATATTTAGAATGCAGAAGGCAGACACTTAACCAACTGAGCCACCCAGGTGCCCTCTCTAGCCCATTTTTAATTTCAGTTATTGAGTTCTTCATGTCTGATTGGTTCCTTTTTATGTTTTCTGTCTCTGTCAAGGGTCTCACTGATGTCCTCCACTCTTTTCAAGTCCAATAAGTATCTTTATGACCATTAACTTAAAATATCTTTCAAACATATTACTTCTCTCCATTTCATTTAGGTGTCTTGCTGTGATTTTGTCCTTTCCTTTCATTTGGGACATATTCTTCTGCCTCTGCATTTTTTCCACCTCTTTGTGTCTGTTTCTATGTTAGGAAAGGAAGTTATGTGTCCTGCTGTAGAAAGCAGAGGCCTGGGGTGCCTGGGTGGCTCAGTGGGTTAAGCCTCTGCCTTCAGCTCAGGTCATGGTCTCAGGGTCCTGGGATAGAGCCCCATATCGGGTTCTCTGCTCAGCAGGGAGCCTGCTTCCCCCTCTCTCTGCCTGCCTCTCTGCCTACTTGGGATCTCTGTCTGTCAAATAAATAAATAAAATCTTAAAAAAAAAAAGAAAGAAAGCAGAGGCCTTATGAAGAAGAGGTCGTATAGTGTCCTGCAATGTCCTCGTTTATCAGAACCTGGTGTATCAAGGGTATCTCCTGTGTTCATTGTACACACCCTACTGTTATAGCTGAGCTGCTTTTGCTTTCAGTGCAGTCACCTGCCTTAGTTCTTTATGCCTGTTACAAGCAGGGCTTGGTCCCTGTGCAGTTAGGGGGCCAATCCAGGGGCTTGAGTTGGGTCAGATCAGAAGCTTCTTAGAGATGTGTTAGCACCAAACTGCAGGATACTTTTCTCTGTGCTCTTCCCTGAGAAGTTTTGTGGGCAGGGCCTGAGGTCAGACCAGATGACTATCCCCAGCACACTGCTGGGGCTGCAGTGGGACCAGTATATGTTGTTATCTTCCTCTCTCCCCATAGTAGGAGTCACTTTGGTGAGGCACTGGCCCCTGTTGGGATAACTTGCATACTGCCAAGTTTGTGGTACTACTTTGAATAGGCACTGGTCAAGGGCATACTGGAGGGGGCAAGTTTGCAGGGGACCTTAGGGGATGGTGTGAGCAAGGTTTGTGTGGGGCTATTATGGGAGGAAACATGAGAAAAGGCCTGGCTGGAAAGAGCATGTCTGCAGGAGAATGAAAGGGCAGGGTGACCCGTTAGCAAACTAGCAAATTAGTGTTGGTGCTGCACTGTTTCCCACAGGTGTCTGTTTGTATAGGCTGTGGAGCAGAGGCAGGAAATGGTATCTGACAGCTCTGTTGTTCCTGGAGAGGTCTCTAAAAGATCCCCCTCTGGTTCAGGCTCTGAGATTAGTAAGTAAATCTCTCTCTTGTATACCTCAGGTATTTTAAAAACTGCTTTCTATGCTCCATCTTCATAAGGCTGTTTTTTGTGCCATCTCTTTAAGGGCAGGGACTCAAATTTCTTCTCACCTTCCTGGTTCTCCCAGAGCCAACTCCAGTGATATTTAAACTTCCAAGTGTTAAGCCCCACTGATTATAAACCCTTGTGAAATTATGCCCTGTTTTTCAAAGCCAAATATTGTGGGGATTTCTCTTTCCCATGTGAGTTTCCCTTGCCTGAGCTTTCTGATGTGAGTCTGTTTCTCTCCTCTCTCCACACCTGAAATGTCTCTCCCTTCTGTGGTCAGTCTCATAGTTCTATTTCTCTGGATCTAATCTCTGTCCATCATATCCTCTCTAAGATGGTCTCTTCTCTACCGTTAGATGTGAAGAATCTGTTCTGCTAGTCTTTGAGCCATTTGGGGGGTTATTTACACAGATGTGGGTGTTATCTAGTTGTATCCATGGGATGTGGTAGACTTAGAATTCTCCTACTCTTCCATTTTCCCTGGAAGTATAGCTGTGTATTTCTCACAGATAGTCCTTACTATATTGAAGGAGTTTTCTTCTACTCCTAATTTGTTATATATTTTTTTAATAATGAAAAGGTATTCAATTTTGTCAATTTTTCTGTTTCAGTGGAGATGGTTGTGTGTTTTTCCCCCCATTATTCCTTAAATGTGGTGTAATCAATGTAATGCATTGATTTTTATATGTTGAATCATTTTCATAGTTCATGAATTATTCCCACGTGGTCATGATATGCAATTTTTAAAAATATCTGTTGAATTCTGTTTACTTGTGTTTTGTTGAGGACATATATTAATATTCATAATCAATATCTGTTTATAACTTTCCATTATTATGGGGTCCTTAGTTCGTGTTTTAGGGTAATTCTGGCCTCAGAGAATGCATCTGGGTGTGGAGCCCCTTGTTATATTTACTGGAAGAGTTTGAGAAAGATTGACTTACCTCTTCTGTAAATATTTGGTAAAATTCACCAGTGAAAGTATCTGGCCTAGGAATTTTCTTTGTTTCAAGGATTGTGATTACTGATTTAATCTCTTTATGGTTTATAGATCTAGTCAGATGTTTTACTTCTTTGTGATTCAGTGTTGGTAGATGGGGTGTTACTAAGAATTTGTTCATTTTATTAGTTTTTCTAAATGTTAGCTCTCAGTTTCAGTTTTTCATCTTATAAAGCTTGTTATTTCTGTGAAATTAATAGCAGTATCCCCAGTTCCATTTGTAATTTAATTTAATTATTTGAATATTCTTTCTTTATTTTAGTCATTCTAAGTAAACTTTTTTTTCAATTTTGTTGGTATTCAATTTTTTTATTCTGTTTTTTTATATTCTTTCTTTGGTTTCTGTTCTAATCTTTATTATTTTCTTCCTTCTGCTACCTTTGGGTTTATTTATTAATTAATTAATTTATTAATGGTGCAAGTTTAAGTTGTTGATTTAAAATGCTTCATTTTAGATGTTGATTTATAGTTAAAAATGACTGTTAGCGCCATTTTCCTAAATGTCATAAATCTGCTGTATTGTGTTTTTGTTTTCATTTGTTTGGGAATATTTTTTAATTTCCCTTGCCTTTTTGTTGACCATTTTTTTTATTTAAAATGTGATAGTTTCCACATATTTGTCATTTTTCCAGTGTTCCTTCTGCTTTTAATTTGTAGTTTCACTTTAATCAGAAAAAAAAAAACTTTGTATGATTTCAAACTTCTAAATTTATTAAGACTTTTTTGTGACTAAAATGTGGAGTAATATATGCAATGTCTATGTGCAGTTGAGACAGATGTGTATTTTGCTGTTTCAAGGAGCATTTTATGTGTCTTATTAGGTCCAATTAGTAAATCCTTTATTTTCTTATTGATCTTCTGCCTCATTCTTTTCATAGGTGGGGTATGAAGGCTATTATTGTAGACCCATTTCTCACAGTAATTCTGTCTATGTCATATATTTTGGAGTTTTGATGTTTGGTACATATAGTTTATAATCTGTATGTTTTCTGGTGAGTGGATCACTTAATCTAGAATATACTTTTATTTTTCTTGTATTGGTAGTTTGATTTATTTTAACAGCTATTTCCATTCCCTTTTGTTACTATTTACATGGAATATATTTTTCTATCCTTTCAGTTTCAACATATTTGTGTCATTTGTTATCAAGTGTGTTTCCATCAGAAAGAGTCTCTTTTAGCATATAGTTGTGCATGTTATCTATTCTGCCAATCTATGGTATTTGGGAAATTTAATCCATTAACATTAATGTAATTAGTGATAGAGAAGGACTTAGTTTGTCATTTTATTATTTGTTTTTTTTAATTTCTTATAGCTTTTTTCTACCTCATATCCCCTATACCACTTTCAGTTTTGTTTAGTTTGTTTTGTAGTGACACATTTTGATTCTCTTCTCATTTTCTTTTGTGCATATTCTATAGGTATTTTCTTTGTTGTTACCATAGGATTACATACAACATCCTAAAGTTATTACAATCTAATTGAATTGATACTAAATTAACTTCAAGTACACACAAGACTCCACTCTTATACAGCCTTGCCTTCCACACTTGTATCAAAAATTATATTTTATATACTGTGCATCAATTAGCATAAATTTATTATTATTTAATTTTATGCATTTATATTTTGAATCTCACAGAAGTTTTCAAGTTATAAACTCAAGTTTTTGAGTTATAAATGAAAATTACAATAATACCAATTTTTATAATTTCACCATTTATTTTTTTACCATAGATCTTTATTTCTCTATATAAATTCTAATTACAGACCAGCAAACTTTTATTTACCCTGAAGTATTCCCTTTAGTATTTTTTTTTGACAAGGTCTTAATGGTATTAAATCCCTCAACTTTTAAAAATTTGTTTCTTTTTAATCTGAGAATGTATTAGTTTCCCTATAAAATTCAGGACAGTTTTGTTAGATATAGAATTCCAAGTTGTTAGGGCTTTTTTTTTTCCATTTATTAATTCCAACCTATCAGAAGAAGCTTTTTACTGAAGAATCTGCTGTAATCTTGTTAAGGATTCCTTATAGATGGTGATTCATTTTTCACCTGCTGTTTTTAAGATTCTCTTTCTTTTCACTGTCATTTGAGTTTTATTGTAATGTGTTTTGGTATGACTGTCTACATTTGTCTTATTGGAATTCAGTGGTCTCCTAAAACTTGTAGATCCATGTTATTCTTCAAACATGGGGAATTTCAAGCCATCATTTCTTCAAATAATCTCCCTGCCCCTTTTTTTTCTCATATACTTAAGGGACTCCCATAATATGTATTTTGATCTGCCTGATGGTATTTCATGAGTCCTTTTGGCTTTGTTTATTTTTCCTTGTCCTTTTTTTCTTTCTGCATCTAATACTCCAAAATTTAAAATACCGTCTCTTCAAATCACTGATTCTTCTGTCAACCAAAATTTGTTGTTGACCTGTATAGTGAATTTTTTAAAAAAATTTCTTTTCAGCATAACAGAATTCATAGTTTTACACCACACCCAGTGCTCCATGCAATGCGTGCCCTCCATAATACCCACCACCAGGCTTCCCCAACCTCCCACCCCCCGCCCCTTCAAAACCCTCAGGTTATTTTTCAGAGTCCATAGTCTCTCATGATTCATCTCCCCCCCAATTTCCCTCAACTCCCTTCTCCTCTCCATCTCCCCATGTCCTC
>PISX010032404.1:0-16212 GCA_004024625.1 Mellivora capensis
GGCCGGTCCCCTCCCCCGCCTCGGCCGGGCCTCCCCTTGACCCCGAGCCAATTCTCGACCCCCGGCCCAGCCCTAGAGCCCTCCACGCCTCAACCCTCCACCCCGCCCAGACCTTGTCTCGCCCGCCCCGCCTAGTCCCCCGGCCCGGCCCGGCCTCGGGCCTCCCCGCCCCGGCCTCACGTCGGCCCCCGCCTAGCCCGGCCTCACCGACGCAACGCCGCCGCGGTGGGCAGAGCCTCGGCGGCCCGGACCTGTCCCCGCCGCCCGCCGCCCAGACCCCGGCCCCTGGCTCCCGGCCCGCCGCCTCACCCTCGGCGGCCGCGGCAAGGCTACTGCTCCGAGCCAGGCGTTGGTTTTGCTCCCACAAGATGGCGGCTCTGACGGCGGCCACGTCAGTGCCTGCTGCCGCGGGGGACGCTGGGGAACGGGGCGGGCGCGCCTGCGGCCCCGCCTACTCCCCCTCCGCAGCGCGCACGCGCAGACTTCAGGCTGGGGGCGGGCGCGCGGGACCAGGACTCCGCCCCGCCCTTGGCCGCGCCCTCCCGCCGCTGCGCGCGTGCGCACCCGCGGGCCCCTCGCGGAACGGAGTCCGTCTGTGCCTGCGCCGCGCTTCTTCTGGCCCGCGCGGGGGTGGACCCGCCTGCCCATGTTGCGGATGGGGGCACTGAGGTGGGGGTGGGCGCGACGGGCGGGGAGATGGTGCCTGCCCTCTCCCTGACCAGCGGGCCGCGGTAGGTATCCCCGGGCGCCCACCCCAGGTGTGGAAATTATGGCCTCCACGCCGCCCCTCGCGCGCCGGAGGGTCCTCCCCCCCCCCCCCGCCCCTCCCGCCCGGGGGAGCACGTGGCCATCCAGTAGCACAGGCCGAGCAGGAGCCCTGCTGGGCGGGGGACAGCACTACCGCCGGGGTCGCCGTGAGCCCAAATTCTGGCGAACTGGAAGGAGGAGCCCCCTCCTGGAAGCTTCCCTGGGCTGGTCAGAAGCCCAGGGAGAAGGGAGACACGGACAGTCGCGTCCCCTCTCCACGGTTTCCAGGCTCAGGGCTTGGCTGAGGACCCCACGTAGGACCTTACTCTGGCCTCCTGCCAACACGGACCCCCCTCCTTTCTGCCACCTGGTCTCCGTCCCCCCATTGTTGTGCTGCTTTGAGGGGTCCCACACCCGAAAAGTCCTTCTGAGACTGCTGGAGGGGCTCTCCAAACCCGTGTGTTGTAGGGGGCACAAAGCAAGGCCATGCCCTGGGCTGCCTGGCAGTGAAGTCCTGCCCAGCCCCCTCCTGTGCCCTCCTGCTCCCCGTGGGCAGGGCCCCCTCCCTGTCCTGGGGCAGCTGGGATCCGAGCAACTGCCAGTACTCCTCAGGTCCTCCTCCAGCCTCATCTTCGGAAAGACTGATGGTCGCTTGACCCTGTGAGCCAGGGTCACAGCCCTGCGGACCCACCTTGCAGTCCCAGCTTCCCCCAGATCTCACCACTTTTTTTTTTAAAGATTTATTTATTTATTTTAGAAACAGAGCGAGCATGTGCATGGTGGGGGAGAGGGAGAGAGACAGTCTTTTTTTTTTTTTAAGAGTTTATTTATCCATTTTTTTTTTAAAGATTTTATTTATTTATTTGAGAAAGAGGCAGTGAGAGAGAGCATGAGCAAGGAGAAGGTCAAAGGGAGAAGCAGACTGACCATGGAGCTGGGAGCCCGATGCGGGACTCGATCCCGGGACTCCGGGATCATGATGTGAGCCGAAGGCAGTCGTCCAACCAACTGAGCCACCCAGGCGTCCCTTATTTATCCATTTGACAGAGATCACAAGTAGGCAGAGAGGCAGGCAGAGAGAGATGAGGAAGCAGGCTCCCTGCTGAGCAGAGATTCCCGATGCGGGGCTCCATCCTAGGACCCCGGGATCATGACCTGAGCCAAAGGCAGAGGCTTCAACCCACTCAGCCACCCAGGCGCCCCCAGATCTCACCACTTAAGAACGAACCAGCTGGTGGTCTGCACCCCAGCATCTGTCCCCAAGGCCCTCCTCCCAGCCCACCTCCGTGGGCCTGCTTGGGGTCTCTCCTGCCCTAAGTGTACAGCACATGCTCGTGCAAAGTGTCCTTGGGGGTCTGTATCTCCAGGGAGGGGCACAGAACCTTCCAGAGGTGCTGGCTCCCCACCCGCAGAGAGTCAGTCCCCAATCTGTAAGTGGTCACTGTGTCTTCAGAAGCTTTCTTTGAAATTTAAAAAAGTATGAGAAAATAGAGGCAGGAAGGAGTGTATGAAAAAAAACAATTCCTGTGTACCTGTTCCTAACTAAAGGAATTTACCTTCCTCTTGATCCGGTCCTTCCTGGGGGTAGGGAGCATCTCAGCCCAGGACGGACAGGTATGGGGCACATCAGGGGAAGGATCAGTCAGAGCAAGGAAGTGCCCGGTGGTTCCCTGGGGAAAATGAGGCCCAGGTGCTCACCTGGGCTCCCTCCCCCTCTTCCCTGGGGTTGGGGAACAGGACACCCTGGGAATAGAAGATGAAGACAGTGTCTGTCCAGCTTTTGCCAGGAGAGGGCAAGGTGAGCTGGCTAGAGGCCTCGGGCCCAGATTCTCACCTCCTGCCTGACATCCAGTGGGGGCCTGGTGGCCTGGTGGGAGCTTGGGGTCAAGCTCCTCTCCTTCAGCTGTTCCCAGGCTGAAGGCCAGGTCAGATGCAAGGATGCTGGACAAGAAGGAACTGAAGGGCCGCCTGGAGCAAAGGGGCACAGGCAGGAGAGGGGGTGTGGGGGGTGTGGGAGGAGGAGCTGCTCCCTCCCTGCGGGTCTCCCAGGCCTGGCAGCCACGTCACACAGCTCTGCGCATGGCCCCTGGTATTGTTCACGGTGGTTAGGCATGCTCTTGGGAGGCTGGGAGGCTGGGATGGAGGCCCCAGCAAGCCACTTGCCAGACCTTCGCTCTTCCACAAGCCCCACCCTGTCCCCAGGATGCTGGTACTTGGTGGCCTCCAGCTGCTGTCTTGGCTTCCTCCAGGTGACCACTTAGCTAAGGCCCTCAATGGCCAGCACCTCCTGGCAGGAATTTTCATCCCCTCTAAGCCATCCTGGGACAGTGTGGTTCCCAGAAGGGACCCAAGACAAATTTCTGTCCAGACAGGTGGGGGTCTACATCTCCCTCTGCTCAGCTCCCTTCTCCGGCAGGCCCACCCCCAGAGGCACCCAATCCTGCATGGCCCTCCAGGGGCCATACCCAGGCGGTGAGAATTACTGCCAGTTTGAGGACAGGGGCCCAGCCCCCACACTCACACCTCATTCCCTGCCCCACCCGAGGGCTGCCCTGCCTCTTGTTCTGGGCCTGGGCCAGGAGCCAGCCAGGCCTCGACTCTGCCAGAGTCCCATGGCCAGCAGGGGAAGGGCTGGCCCATGTCCACAAGGCAGCTGAGAGGCAGAATGCGGGCCACGGCCCCGTGTCATGCATGGGAGAGGCCTGTGTTACCTTGGCCCTTTGAATATCCCCATTCTCCCCATACTGGCGCCTGCCTCAGTTTCCCCATCTTACATCAGCCTCTCTCCCTGCACCGCTAGTGTGTCCTCCTCACCCCAGCCCAGCTTGTGGGGCTCCTCATTGCTGACCGGCTGGAAGTGTTCCCGGCCGGGCACTTTGCTCCCTCTCTCCCGGGGCGGGGGCCCCTGCCTCCCCCATATGGGCACTGCAGTCCTCCCTGGCAGGCCAGCTCCGCAGAGCAAGGGCATTCCCCACCTGACTCTCAGCCTTGCCTCACGCCTGAGGATGAAGCAGCCAACAGGGTGCCCCTGGGTCAGCAGGTACGGCATGGGGGCGCTGAGAAACGCGCCTTTGCCCGACAGATAGCATTTTTTGCATTCTGCGTGCACTCGGCCTCATTTCCAAAGAGTGGTTTGTGCAGGACCTATGTTAGGGGACAACAGAAACCTCCCTTCCATGCCCCACTGTAGCTGCTGCAGCAGCCGGTGGACTGTTTCTGCTCCCCACATGGGTGCACTTGGGGAGGGCATCAGCCCACCACTGCCTCGTCCCCCTGGAGTGGGCATGCCCATGGGTCCTTCTGAAAAGTGCTTCCTGTCTGTGGCCCCCAGCCTTTGGGGGTGCAAATGGAATGCGGTCAGCAGGAGGGACACACTTGGAGGTGCTCGGTCCAGGGAGTTCTGATGGCCCTGGGCACCTCTCATCATCCTGTGGAGCTATGAGACACCTGTCACCCCTGAGGTCACCTGTCACCCCTGACGTCACGTGCCCAGGAAGTGTCTCAGCTTTGGAGAACTGGCTGGGTTCCTCTTGAAACCGTGCATCATTTACTGGGGGCACTAATTCAACCTCGGAACCATGCCCTTAGTCTACCTGCTCCCATCTCAGCCCTGAGGCCTGTCCCCATTCCTCAGTGTGGTCAGGATGGGGTCTCTGGGGTCTGCCTGTCCTGGGCTGACCCTCACCCCAGTCAGCAATGGGTGTGTGTGATGGACTGAACAGCTAATCCCACTAGCCGGGTGGGGCCAAGTCTTCAGCTAGAAGGATTCAGATCCACCAGATAAATGCATACAGGATGCCGGGAACCAGCAGGGGAGTTGGTTCCATCATCGGGCTGTGTGGACAAGGGGGCCCCACACCTAGAGTGGCTCCCTCCGCAGGTGTATCCGTCTGCATTCCCCAGAGGACAGGGAAAGGCACAGATGAGATGAGGGTGCCCTGGGCACTGGCTCATACAGCTCTGGAGACCGGGAAGTCCCATGATCTGCTGTCCTCAGGCTGCAGACGCAGGAAGGCCGGGTGTCCCAGAGCACCGCAGAAGAATTCAGTCCCCCTTTGCCTTTCTTGCCAGTCACATGTCTGGGGGCTGTGACTCCCTCGGTCTACAGAGCCAGATGCTGGTCTCTCTGGACAGCCTCGCAAGACACATCCAGGAAGGCCATGGCACCTCCGATGGGTGTCGGATGACACAAAGTTACCATGGCAACAGAGCCGCATCCTTGCCTGGGCCAGGCTCTGGGGTACCCAGCCGAGAGATGGGGGAGCGGTCCTCGACCCAATTCCGGAGTATGTCCCACCCCCAGCGTCCATCCTCGCCCACAGAGAGTGGCCAGGGCGCCTGTCTGCTTGGCACCCTGGCCCCCAGCCCCACTGGCCACTGGGCCCAGGTCCCAGGGGAGACCAGTCCTTGCTCCCATTCTGCTGGGGACAGCCAGCCTGTCCTAGGGTCCGAGAACTCGCCCACCCCTCCTCCTCCACGGGAGAGGAAGCCGAGGTCCAAGGACAGGACAGGCCACCCCAGTGACCAGTGGCTTCTCTGGGACCAGCCATGGCGAGTGGACAGCGCAGTCCTGGCATTCTCCTGAGCTCTTTTTTTTTTTTTTTAAAGATTTCATGTATTTTTTTTTAGGTTTTTATTTACTTATTTGACAGAGATCACAACTAGACAGAAGGGAAGGCATAGAGAGAGGGAGAAGCAGGCTCCCTGCCAAGCAGAGAGCCCAATGTGGGGCTCAATCCCAGGACCCTGGGATCATGACCTGAGCTAAAGGCAGAGGCTTAACCCACTGAGCCACCCAGGCACCCAGATTTCATGTATTTCTTTAGAGAGAGAGAGATAGTGCACAACCAGGGGGAGCGGCAGGCAGAGGGAGTGGGAGAAGTGAGCTCCCTGACGCGGGACTCGATCCCAGGACCCCGAATCTACGACCCGAGCCCAAGGCAGATGCTCCATCAACTGAGTCCCCCACCCCCACCCCCCAGCGTCCCTCTCCTGAGCTTTTGAATTCGAAGCTCACTGATTCCGTGAGTTCTGGGACATGGATATACACCTGTGCCTACCCCAGGACAGCCCACCCCACTGCCGAGGTCCAAGCCTCTCCCCTGCAGCAGTGTCTTCGAGCTGCCCTCGCACCTGTGCTGTCCCCCACCCCCAGACAGAGGTTTCCATTTGGGGAGCTGCGGGTCTCTGCCTCTGTGGCTCCACACTGACCCACCAGAGAAAGGAGGCAGCTGGGTATCAGGGACGCCCTGGGCACACCTACTGGCCTGGCCAGGCAGGGCTCACCTACTGGGGACCTCAGAGTTGAGCCCCACTCCTCCGACCGATTTTCCCTGGCCTCCTGGGCCCCGCCATCCACAGGTCAGCTCCCCTCCTCACCCCTTAATTACCTTGTTGGGGGGCAGATGATTCTGGCCCTCCCCAGGGCACCTCCTGGCACCCCTGCCTTCCCACCTTCAATAAAGTCCCAAGCCTGCTTCTCTTCTTGGGGGCCTGGGAGGAGAGAGGGGCCTCTCCCATTTCCAAAAGAACCCTCCCTTGTTTGCCACAGCTGGGGTGTGTTTGGGACACTAGGGAGTGGTCCCTGGGCCATCAGAAGGGCCCGTGTCAGAGCTCTGGGCTCTGGGAACCAACCTTGCCATGCCCCACCAGGGGACACAGATCTGCTGCACCCTGTGGGGCAGGCATGGGAGCCCAGACTTCCAAGCTCTCTGGGGGTGCCTGGGGGCCTGGGAGTGCAGCCAGGCTGGGCAGGGGGCCAGCTCAGCATCGAGCAGCTGCATGGCTTGGGATGGCATGGGTGAGCTCCCATCCCGGAGGCATGCAGGAGGAGGCCATGGGCTTTTAGCACACAGGAGCTGGCATCAGGTAAAGCTTGCTCCAAGTGAGCAGAGCTAAGATTCCATTATCTTGTGTGTAGAAGGATGTCTGAGGTGGGAGAGGCGTGTGCTGATTAGTGAAATACCTTCCTTTTGTCCTTGGAGGAAATGGGGCAGACCCTGTTTGGTGGGGGTCTCGTCAGGATACAGTCGGCCAGGGTGGGAGACCTGAGGGGTGGCTGGGAAGGGCCTGGCACCCAGTGAGGTGGTAGGGAGGGAAGGGAGGAAGGGGCCGGGACCCCACAGGTCTGGCCGGGGGACAGAGCACAGGAGGGGTACAGCCCCAGACTCCACCAGGAGGAAGCTGTTCTCTTGAGGTCCACTCCCCAGGTTGAAGGGGGCTGGTGCCTGTGCCCCGTCTCTCTGGTCCTTTGCCCCCATTTAAGCCTCAGATAGAGGGCAATGGGAGGGAGGGCCTTGCCTGCGGGGAGGCCCGGAATGCACTCAGGATTCTGAAATCCCTGGCCACGGGCCCAGACCACCTGGCCCCATCCCCCTGGAGCTGGGAGAGACAGGAGGCACCTTCCTGATGCCTTCAGGGAAACAGGGCCCTGCGACACCCTGCTGGCAGACTCCTGGTCTCCAGACCCGGAAGAGGACACAGCCTGCTGTCCTGAGTCCCCACACTGGTGGTGACTGGGCTACTGCCAGCCCTGGGACCTTGGGGCAGGCTTCTTCCCTCGCTTAGCTGGGACACGGGGCTGAAACGGTGGGGGCCCTTGGGATGCCGGTCTCTCTTCTCTGGGCCTGTGCACATGGGGTCTGACACAGCAGCTGCAGGGTGGCTGACCTCTTGCCATGGGTATTGCAAAACTGTGCTGGGAAAGATGGGCTCCCAGACCCCATCCTGGGGGGGGGCAGCAGCCTCAGGAGCACCTGTCGGGATGCATGAACTCTCTCGGGGACCCACACATGTCTCCCATGCTGCCCCTCCTGCAAACCCAGGGTGCGGAGACCACAAGCAGAATGGGGGGTCACGGGGGTCAGGTCCCTAGCAAGGGCCCTGTGCAAAGCCCCAGGTAAAGCTGACAGCCTCTCCCTCCCTGTGCCCATGGCTCTCTGTCGCCTGACACCCCCCAGCTCATTTCGGTGTACAGGCCTCCGCACTTAGGCCCCCAGAGCTCCTCAACTCTGCCCAGGCTCCTGCCCCAGGGCCTTTACATGGACTGCCCACTCCCAGGAGATCTCCCTCCCTCCCTCGTGGGCCTGTGCTCCCCCCCTGCCTCTGTCTGCCCCCAGCTCTGCTCTCTTCCCTTGCACACGACACACTGGATGCATTTATTTGTTTTACTTTTTGTCTCCCACTGACAGGCAGGGCCTTTGCAGTGGACATGCTGTAGACGCTCGCTGAGTGCCTGTCTGCTGCCCCAGGGAAGAGGACCCAGGAGCCAGGAGGGTATTAGGGGCAGCCAGCAGGCTCCGAGAGGGGCCACGCACAGCAGACAGGGCCTCAGGCCCTCCGGGTGGCTGGGCAGAAGGCAGGTGGGCCTCCCTGTGCGTGGCTGCAGAAGGCAGACCCTGGCCCCTCCAGCCTGATCCCGGAGCCCCATCCCGGCGGCGGTCAGGTGGGGGCGCTCCTACCCCAGCCACTGCCGCCTGTTCCGCCTGGGAACTCTCCACGCTTTAATTAAAACCCGCCCCTCTGCCTGACCCCACTCTGCCACCACATTCTCCACTTAATTGGGCCCCTTCGGAGCGGCCGAGGTTAATTAAAAAGCCCAGCTGAAGGCATCCCAGCTGAAGGCATCCCAGCTGAAGGCATCATGGTGTCCTGGTATCAGCTGCAGTGCGGGGCCGGGCGTACACCCCACCTGGACCCCCAGAGGGCGCCCCCGCCCTCCCCCATCACAACCAACCCCCACTCCCCCCACCCACGCACACCCCCGCTGCCTGTTGCCCCACCCGGGCCCCTGGGTTTGCCTCCTTACAGCTCACCCCTCCAAGAAACCCTGAGCCCCTGAGTTTCTGGCCTCAGCAAGAGGACAGGGCTGGTGGGGACCCGGCCGACCCTTACTCGCTCCTGACCCCAACCCGGGGTCCAGATGCTGCTTCTGACTCCAGGACGGGTTGTTCTATCCTCTGCAGCCCCAACCCTCCCCTGCAGGCCCAGCTGTGCCCCAGAACATGGGGAGCCCCTTTCCTGGGAGGTGGCGGTAGTCTGAGGGCTCTTGCTCCCTCGGTGTGTTCAGGGGACTGGGTGTCCCATGAGGGGTGCCAGAGGCAGGGAGACCGGGGGCCTCTGAGGCCTGCCAGGTGAGAAGCCGGTGACGTCGGCATCTGGGAACCGAGCCTTCCAAGGCCTGGCTGCTGAGAGGGAGGCTGTACCGTGGGCTGAGGGAAGCCCAGTCCATGACAAACCTGGCCTTGTTTGGCCACTGACAGGAGGACAGAAGGTCAGAGTATCACACTGCTGCCCGCAGGATGGCCACCTGCCTGCACGCCCAGAGCCTGGGCCCCCAGGCAACGTGCAGGGTCCAGGCCTGGAGGCCCTGGTGGCACTGGGCTGGGTCTTGAGGGAGCCCAAGCAAGCATCTGGGCTCTGTTAGGAGGCCTGGTATTGCTTATGCCTGGAAAGAAATTACCCCTCCTTGACTGGTGAGAAAAATCCAGAAGGAAGCACTAACCGTGGACCAGACCTGGAGACGGAGAGCACAGGTGTGCTGAGGTCTTGTGGGGGCTGCAGCCAGACAGCTGCCGAGGGAGTCCTGGGGAGGTCCTGCTGGGTTTCCCGAACCCAGGCGAGGCCCCACTCCCCTTAACCCGTGAGCCTGCTCAGGGACCCCAGACCCCCATGGGAGGGGACGCAGGAAGTCAGCATGTCCCATCTCCACCTCACCAGTGGGCCTGGGCCAGGCTTGGCTCACAGCTGAGGGTCAGGCCAGGGGAGCCGCTTGCCCCAGACTTAAGAACGCATCTCAGCTCCTTCTACCCAGCTGTGACAGGCTGTGGGACAGGGAGAGACAGAGAGCAGGTCAGAGCCTCCTGAGCCTGTGTCCTAGCCTGAGGCCTCCCACCTGCGCTCTGTGCAGCCCCACCTGTGGTGCACTGCCTCACACTGCCCCCACCTGCCTCGTTCCTGTGGGCATGGCACCTGTGGCTCCCCACCACACCTGTTACCCTCCCCGCTGTCTGCTGCTGGATTGCACCCCTGTGGCTCAGAGAGGACGTGAAGGCCCTGGAGGGCTGAGCTGTGTGCTAGTGAAGGCCACATGCCCCGCCAGTCCAAGCTGCTTGCTGGGCCCGAGCCCCATCGGTTCCCTAACCCCCGCACCCCTCCAGGGCCAGCTGCCAAGCAAGTGCTGGCAGAGCTAGGGGCTGCAGGCCCAGCAGGTGCCTAGCACTCTGCCAGGTAGGGGACTTGGAGCTGAGGGGCTTAGGTGCTGGTCAGGCACCTGTTGCGGCCCGTGCAGGGTGTCTGGGAGCCTGGGCGGGCTTCCCCATCCCCACACTGGAGGACGTAGTCTGACCCTTCATCCTACTTGAGACCAACCCCTGATCTCGGACCTCAGGAGCCCTGGACACGGCTCCTCCCTGGTGAGCTCCTAGGGCAGGAGAGACCCAGTGCGCAGACCTTTCTTTACTTTGCTGTTGCCTCTGAGGGGCTGGGACAAGGCCTGTTTCTCTATTTGCAACGCAGCTGTCCTTCTGAGACTCGGGCATCCTTCCTCAGGGCCACCTCCTAAGGAGGCTAATGGAGGAGCCACAGGGCCGTTCCCTGGTGGGTGTATGCACCGGAGACCCCCAGCATCACGGCAAGGCCAGCTCATGCTGAGGCCACACTCTGGCAGTCCCCGGATAAGGGGATGTCCCTCTGCAAGGCCCCGAGGCCAGTACTGTGGTTCATTTGGGCCCTGGCCTGCCTGGGGCTGGGGCTGGGGAGGGGGCATCTGTTGGGAGCTGGGTCTTGAGGTTGGCAGAGAACTGGGCCCTTGGAGCCAGGAAGGGTGTCTGTGGTGGAGCGGTGGAGGCAAGGCTGAAGAAAGGCTTTGCGGGGGTGGCGGGGGGGACACTGCAGGTGGGACCCAAGGTCATGACTTAAGGGCTCAGCTTTCCTTAGGACTCTGCTGAGGGCCCCTGGTGTCATGCCCTGCCTGGTGTCAGTTTCTCCACCGCAGGTCAGAGGACCCACTTCAGCTCCGGGGTGGGATGAGGATCAGACTGCAGCAGCTGTAGGCTAAAACACATGCTCCACCCTGTGGGCACTGAGGATCTATGGAATGTTCTAGAGCAGAGGAGGTGCTGGCTCTGGGCTGTGTGAGCAGGAAGGCTGTCTGGCACATGTCCTCAGCTCCTGAGGTTCTGGCCCAGACCTGGGAATTTCAAGGCCCCCCCCCCCAGGCAGGGGGATTTATGGGGTTACCGATCTGGCTTCCTGCCTTGCCTCACTGCAGGTCATGGGTTGACAGGGCTATGTCTAGCAGGAACCCTGTGGACCAGAGACAGGGGCGACCCTGTGGACCGGACGGGGGAGGCCCCGTGGGCCGTGGGCAGGGGAGGGGTCTCAGATGTGCTGGGGGTTGTGCATAGGCTTGCCTACCTCTGTGTCCGGCTCTCTGCCGAGGGTCAGGAAGGAGGGGAAGTGCCCTTGTCTCCCAAACCTCGAATCCCACTACTCACCCTGTTGCGTGAAGGCTCGGGCTGTCCCACATTCCTGTCTTCCGTGGGGCGGATGGCTGCTGGGCTGAGGGGGGTGGTGTGTCTGAGTGTCCACAGTCCTGACTTTGCCTTCAGCACTGGAGGAGGCTGAAGGGGCGGGGAAGGCCTGGCCTGGGAGGGGACAGGAATGGGGGTTGGAAGCAGGGGTGCTCTGGGGAGCTGGAGGGTCAGGGCAAGACTTCAGAGCTCCTCTTTGGAGGTGCCTCTCTGTTGCGGAAGTCTCACGTCCTCCTAGAAGCCCCTCAAGGTTACCTGCAATGTGCCACGTACCAGCCAGCTCCAGGCTGCTAAGAATCCAGCTGGAAGGATGCAATGCCAGTCCCCCGCTTGGATGGGCAGCCTCCTCCTTCAGAGTAGGGGGGAGGAAGTCACCCCCAGAGTGGGGCCGCTCTGGCCCTGCCCTCCTAGGGCCTCCCCCCAGCCGGCATGTTTGGGTGGACGAGTCCTGGTCCTCACACCATAAACACCAATTTGCAGGGCCCCGAGAGGCAAATGACTGTTTACTGTGTGCTCCAGAGACTCAAATAAAAAAGGGAGCGAGAGGGAGACGTGATCGAGGTGCTGGCTTAGAGCTAAACGTCAATTAGCACCTTCTGACTCGCTCCTGTCCCGGCTGCCAGGCAGGCGGTGGCGGCTCCCTGGCTGGGGCCCTCCCAGGGCTGCCCTGGGGCCCTGGGCACCCTGCCTGGTCCTGGGGCTGCAAGGACGGACTCTCAGATGCGTAGGAGGCCTCAGGGGCCTGGATCAGGGTGCTGGAGCCCTAGAAACCACGGCCCAAGTTCACCTCCTGCAAGGCCTCCCAGGTGACGCAGAAGGCAGTGAAGGGGCTGCCATCGTTCAACCCTCCAGGGCCAAGGTCACCAGGCGAGGTGAGGGGCAGGTCAGGTGGGAGGGTCGTCTATCAGGGGTGGGGACGGGGAAGAAGGAAATGGGGTGGTCATCCCTTCATAAACTCACACTGCGGAGGGCAGCCTCACCCACAGGACTCAGTTTACCCATTGGTGCCTATGAACACAAGGGTGAGACGGGAGGGACACCATCCTGTCCTCCCCCAGCCGTGGATGGTGTCCTTGGAGGTCAGGTGCAGTCCACACTGAGTGTACCCGGCTTGGGGGGCAGCACCTGGTTGGGGCTAGAGCCCAAGGGACTTTCAAGAGGAAGGTGCTGACCACCAGGCAGAGATCCCAGAAGGCCCTGTCCTTGGGGTAGCATGAGGGTTTCAGGAAGGGTGGGGTTTCAACAGTGAAATAGATGGCAAGAGGGCTGAACAGGTCGGGGAGAACCTCAGGCTTGGGGTGGGGGACAATGGTGTAGCAGAGGGTAGAGGGAGTGGGGCCACTCCAGGCCAAAAGACCAGACTGTAAAACAGACTGTTTCTCATTCCAGACCCCAGGGCAGGGTCCCGTCCCTCAGACCAGATCCCAGGGCAGAATCATGATACCCAGATCAGACCCCAGGGCAGGGCTGTGCCCCCCAGGCCAGACCCCATAACAGAGTCATGTCTCCAGACCAGACCCCAGGACAGAGTCGTGATCCTCAGACCAGACCCCAGGAGAGAATCATGTCCCCAGACTGGACCCCGGGCAGGGTCATGATCCCCAGACCAGATCCCAGGGCAGGGTCATGCCCCCAGACCAGACCCCAGGGCAGAGTCATGATCCCCAGACCGGACCCCAGGGCAGACTCATGATTCCCAGGACAGAGTCATGTCCCCAGACCGGACTCTGGGCAGAGTCACAATCCTCAGACCAGACCCCAGGGCAGGGCCCTGTCCTCCAGGCCAGACCCTAGGACAGAGTCATGTCCCCAGACCAGACCCCATGGTAGGATCATGGGCCCCAGACAAGGGGCAAAGACCCAGCCAGTGGGACCTTGAAGCCCATCCAGCCCAGGCTCTGATGAGGGGCTAGGGGTCATCACCATGCAGGGCCTGGGGACAGGGTATGTGTTTGGTGGGGAAGTGTGGGCTTAGCCCTCAGCGGGGGACCCAGAGCTGGCCCTGCACCTGCTGTTCTGGGAGGTCCCTAACCCTGGGACATTCTGGCCCTGCACAGGACAAGGAGCCAAAGGGAGGAAACTGAGGCCCCAGGACCCAGAAAGTGGGAGTCTGGGGGAGGGAGAGCCGGTGGGGGCTCAGAGGAGGGGGCCGGCCACACCCCTTCCAGGACTTCAAAGCTGCTGTTCTGGGAGTGTGAGATTTGCAGGGGGCTGAGCCAAGGGGGGCCTGGTGTGGTGAGGCCCCAGACCTCCGGGCCTTTAATATGGTTATTCCTCTCCTGTGTCAACTACCTGCGAACAGGCCCACCGGGGCCCATTTCCTCCCTCTCCAGGGCGGCAGGAGGGGCTGTAAACTCCCTGGAGAGGCGAGGGGCCAGGCCAGGCGGTCCTGCTCTGCCCTCTGAGTGGGGGGCTGGGACAGGCTGCAGAGGGGGTCTGGATGGGGTATCCCACAGCAGCAAAAGCCAGGAGCAGAGAAGCCCTGGGGAGAGCCCACTCTTGCTCTGGAGGGAAACTGAGGCCAGCTAACAGAGTGGAGGGTTTGGGCTCCTCATTCACTCAAGCCCTTTCCAGTCCCCCAGCCCATATGGCAGGCTGGCCCATGGCCCCATCCCGGCCCCCTTCTGGTGGCATTCTGCCCCTCTCCGTCCTGCAGCCATGGACAGCCAAGACCATCTCCATGGTGGTCTTGCTTCCAGGCCCTCAGGGGGCTCATGCCCGGCACCTAGAGGCCAGAGCCTGCCCAGGTCTGTCACGTGCTATGTGTCCTCAGGCCAGCTCCTGGCCTCTCTGGGCCCCTGGGGGACAGAGCCTGGATGCCGGGGGTTTGCCGTCCTGTGACACAGAGGTATGGGGCCAGACAGGCTGAATACACCTCTGGTCAGCCCCCCCAGGGTGGCACACCTGCTCTCCCTCTGTCCGTTCTCCCTCATGGCCTCCCACCCCACCCACCTGTCTAACCCTTTCATCTGTGGCTCCCTTGGCACCTGGGTCTCAGCAGGTACCAATTAGGGTGGCTCCTGCCTGGGCCCTGACTCAGAGGTGCTCGAGGCCCTGCTGTGTGCCATGGACGGATCCCAAGGGTGGAGTCGGGCACCTGTCCCCCTGCCCCCCATTCAGGGCCTGACCCTGTGCAGTGTCCTTTCTGGCTTTGCAGCCCGGCTGGCCTGCAGGCTGCGCTTGAAGCTCCCCCAGGGCACTCGGCCAGGAGACTGGGTGCCTGGTGCTCCTGCCTCGGCCGTGGCTCCTGCTCCGAGCATCTGCCCACAGCCCACCCGGTCTAGCGATCCCCTGGGGCCCCAGTGCAGAGTCCCCAGCACAGAGGGTGGCTCAGCCAGGAACGGGCTTGGTGGGAGAACACCTAGCACGAGGCCATGGCCTTGGGGTCCGATGTGGGAGGATCAGCCATGATTTGGGGTGTGATGGGAGGGGTACTGGAGTCCAGGGCCCAGGGTCTGGGTCCCATTCTACTGCCCCACTGGGCCCCATTCTGCTCTGTCTTCAGTGGCTGGGAGACTCCAAGGAGGAAGACCAGTGTGGGTGGGAGTGGATGGATGGGGATGGAGGATGGAGGGGAAGCTGCTGGGCTGTCCCAAGGAGCAAGGCCACAACCATCCCCCACCCCAGACTTGCATTTGCCTTCCCGGTCCCTCAGTGCAGACCTACTCCATACCCTCTCATGGCTCTCCCAGCACAGGGCTCTTTTGGATTGGATATCCGTGTCTGCTCTAGGTCTGCACTTCTTGTCCAGGATGCCCTCACTTCCCGGGGTCTGTGAACCCCTGTCCAGGACCCCCTCCCTTCCCGGGGTCTGTGAACCCTTGTCCCCTGTCCAGGACCCCCTTCCCTCCCTGTCCAGGACCCCTGTCCAGGACCCCCTCCCTTCCCGGGGTCTGTGAACCCTTGTCCCCTGTCCAGGACCCCCTTCCCTCCCTGTCCAGGACCCCTGTCCAGGACCCCCTCCCTTCCCGGGGTCTGTGAACCCCTGTCCCCTGTCCAGGACCCCCTTCCCTCCCTGTCCAGCCAGCTGTGGCTTTCTGTCCACAGAGGGTGACTCTTCCTCCCTGTACTCTTTGAGAAGCCATGGGGCCCTGACTCCCATTGCCAGCTGCCTGCACTGGGCTTCTCTCCCTCTGCCCTGGTGAGGCCTCCTCCTGCCTGTCCCTGGCCCACTCCCTTCCAGCAAATGGCCCCTGCAGGGTGGGGGCTGGGCCTTCAGCCCTCCGTGTCCTGGTCATCTTCCTCCCCTCCCCCACGGAGACCAGCCTGTCCCCCCACCCCTGACTCAGTCCTCTCCCTCCCTGTAGGTTGGTCTGACTGGATATCAGGGCAGGGCACGGAGCTGGGGCACCAAAGGGCAGAGAGAAGAGCAGGGACCCTGCAGCTGGCTTGGAGAGGTGATGGTGCGGCCTCGGTTTCCAGAGGCTGCGGTCACCCTGTACACGCCACATACCCCTGGATCACCATGGAGGGGCCGTGGGAGACCTCAGCCAGCAGGGCACGCTGCTTGTCCTCGGGTGCTCTCCCTGCCCAGCCAGGAAAGGCAGGAAGGGGGCTCCCAAAGGCAGGGCTAGCCCATCCCCACCCTGAGGTCCTGAGCATGGTGCCCACCACACACTTAGATGCTGCCAAGCCCTGCCAAGCCTTGCACACTAGTTGTGCCCTGCCACAGAGGGAAGGCCAGGCAGCCGGGCTCGGCTCTGACCCCAGGCCTGAGCTGGATGAGAACAGGGAGGAGATCCTGGCCTCACGTGGTGGCTCTCTCCCAGTAAGGGATGTCCCTGTGGCCTTCATGCTGGATTCCACCACATGAGCCGTAACTTCTGTTGGCCTTGACCAGAGGCCAGAGGAGGCCAGGCCCAGAAGAGCCCCCTGAGACCCAGTCTCTGTCTGAGCTGGCCAGCCTTGGGTTGAGGGGCTGTGTTTTACCTCC
>PISX010032405.1:0-16267 GCA_004024625.1 Mellivora capensis
AACAAGTCAGGAAATGACAGATGCTGGCGAGGATGCGGAGAAAGGGGAACCCTCCTACACTGCTGGTGGGAATGCAAGCTGGTGCAACCTCTCTGGAAAACAGCATGGAGTTTCCTCAAAAAGTTGAAAATAGAGCTACACTATGGCCCAACAATTGCACTACTGGATATTTACCCTAAAGATACAAAAATAGTGATCCAAAGGGGCACGTGCACCCGAATGTTTATAGCAGCAATGTCCACAACAGCCAAACAATGGAAAGAACCTAGATGTCCATCAACAGATGAATGGATAAAGAAGATGTGGTATATATACACAATGGAATACTATGCAGCCATCAAAAGAAATGAAATCTTGCCATTTGCAACGACGTGGATGGATCATGCTTAGTGAAATAAGTCAACCTGAGAAAGACAACTATCATATGATCTCCCTGATATGAGGAAGTGGAGATGCAACATGGGGGGTTGGGGGGTTAGGAAAAGAAGAAAAGAAACAAGATGGGATCGGGAAGGAGACAAACCATAAGTGACTTTTAATCTCACAAAACAAACTGAGGGGTGCTGGGGGGAGGGGGGTTGGGAGAGGGGGGTGGGGTAATGGACATTGGGGAGGGTATGTGCTATGGTTAGTGCTGTGAAGTGTGGAAACCTAGTGATTCACAGACATGTACCCCTGGGGATAAAAATACATTATATGTTTATAAAAAATTTAAAAAATTAAAAAAAAAAGAAAGAAACCTCCCTCTCTGTACTCTGGAAAATGGTTTACTACAAAGAACCACCTTTCCCCATATGACTTTGATAAGCCTCATGGATGCTCCTTGTTTACATGGCCAAACACAGACTCTCAAAATTCCCTTTGCCTCATAAATGATTAGCTAAACTGCTCTTCCCAACTACGCTTTGGTTCTCTGCTTGCTCCAGGTCCCTGAACTTTAGCCCATCTCTGCTGGAATCAGCGTACAACCCTTCCTAAGAATGGACTGGCCTCAGGGCAGAATATTTTCTGCTCCACTACCTACTTTTATTCCGCTTCCCCACACCCCATTCTTTGTTTACCTCTATGTGTAAAAGAAAACTCTCCACTGGATTCTGGAGGCACTTGCATGTCTTATGGGCAAAACATTCTCCCTGTTGCAGCAGTGGTCTCCCTTCCCTTACCGCTGTCCGCTCTTTCCCCTCCTTGCAATAACCCTTTCCAATTAACTGTCCCTTTACTAAGTCTGGATATGTTTTTTATTTGACCATAGTCATGAAAATATATTAGCTATTTAAAATGTAGTAATATTACTAGATGAGCATTTTAAGTGTACTTTCATCTTAGTAATAAATATGGCATATGATTGAGTCAGAGTGATTGTAAGTCTAAATCTTTCCCAGTATGTTACCAATCAACCTCTGTTTCCTTCTTGGAGCATGTCTTCTTTCCAAATATTCTTCTCTTTGGTGAGATATCTCATTACTACAGATTGGTCAAGACATTATAGGGTCCTCATTCTATAATATCACTGAGTTAAATGGTTCCCTAGCACTTACTAAATTGGTCCAAGAATTTCCTGTAAGCTTCATTCATGTTATCAATAAAACATGTTCATGAAACAGGGCCAAAAACTGAGTCCTAAGGAATGTTGAGAAACCTTTCTCCTGGTCCCTTTTACTCATAGTTAATGTAGAGTTAACTCTATAGAGAAATAGAGCTAGAACACAGTAAATATGGAAAATCATTGGCAACTTCCTTAAGGCAGAGGCACTTCATAAATATTTGTTAAATTAATAGCTTAAGGAAGGACCACATGTCAATGTAACACTGTTTAATTGAGAATCTTTATTAAGTTTTATTCTTGTAAATTAAATAAAGTACCAGCATACTCATGGGGAAAAAATAAATAAAAAACAACTGCCCAACTGGCTCTGATTAGTCTTCTGAATAGAGAATAGTTGAACCAGTTTTTTGAAGCTCTTTTTCATTCATCCAACAAATCCTTATTAATATTGTTTGTGTCGCTACTGATATGAGACCCCATTCTAGGCACTAAGGATGACGTGAACAGAACCATGTTCCTGCCCTTGCTGAATTCATATTCCAGGAGGGAACACATGATAAACAAGTCAACCAATAAATATATGACACAATGTCAGCTTAAAATAAGGGCCTTGTAAAAAAATAAAGCAAATTAGAGGACAGAGAAGGATGGCGTGGGGGCCAGCTGATACTTTCCACAGGGGTGGTCAGGAAAAACTCACTGAGAAGGTGACGTGTGAGCAGAGACCTGAATAAAGGTGGGAGCAAGACACATACGGACGTGAGAACAGAGAATCCCAGGCCCAAAGAAAGGCAACGGCAAAGGCCTGAGATGGAAACATGATTGGCTTATGTGAGGGGCATAAAAGAAGGCCAGTGTGGCCACAGCAGAGTGAAGATGGGTAGAAAAATATAAGAGACAGGCATGGTCCAGGTCACCTAGCACTCAGAAAGTCATTGTAAGGGGGTGACGGGAAGCCACCAGGAGGACTGAGAACAGAAGCATGGCATGGTCTCCTTTTTGTTTTGAAGAATCACGTCAGCTGTTACATAGAGACTAGACTGAATATACAAGAGGGAAAAGAGAAGACATGATCTTTTTTCTTTTTGCCTTTCTTGTATCTCTTTTACAACTCTGGGAAGGACCCTTGTGGAGTTTTTAAATTTAAAAAAAATTTTTTTTTAAGATTTTATTTATTTATTTGACAGAGATCACAAGTAGGCAGAAAGGCAAGCAAAGAGAGAGAGAGGGGAAGAAGCAGGCTCCCCGCTGAGCAGAGAGCCCGATGCGGGGCTCGATCCCAGGACACTGGGATCATGACCTGAGCCGAACGCAGAGGCTTTAACCCACTGAGCCACCCAGGTGCCCCACTTTTGGAGTTTTTAAATATTGAAGCACCAATGAAATGGATGGGACTAGCCAAGTGTCCAATCCCAGATGCACGAGCTTTTAAAAATAGTTGCTTCAAAACTGATTGTAAAGTTCACCCATCCATGAAATGTGAAATGCTTAGACTGAAAATTACTTCCAGCTGTTCACGAAGATATATATACCAAGAAACTAACATAGCTCACGTAGCTCTGACCAGCACATGTCAGAACCCTGGAGGCAAGCAGCTGGGATCGGTCTCAACAATGCTTTCCTTTTTGTAAGTAAGCTCTAAGTAAGCCCAGTGTGAGGTCTGAACTCACGGAGTCGCACGCTCTACCGACTGGGCCAGCCCGGGCTCCGTTAACAATGCTTCTTTCAAGAAAGCAGGTGTCAGTGTCCATTTCAAAGAAAACTGTATGGAAACTAGAAGGCTATCAAGACGGAGGCAAAGAAGCAAGGGGGACCGTGTAAAAACCTCTGCACTTTAAATACGCAGTGCTAACAGTCACACTTGCACGAACTTGGAACTCTCCATTATGTGATACGCGGTGCAAGTGATTACTCAAAACCCGCTGCTATCCTCCACCTTCTACCCTGTTGCTGGAACAGTGATTTGGTTTAGAGAAGCAATGTACCCGGTCTCAGGGGGATCAAAATGGTCTAAACTAATCATGGTAATCGATCCTTGCTTTCCCACCTTCCTACGTAAGTGGAGGGGGCCATAGACCCACTAATGGCCAAAGAGGCACAAGCAGAAACCTGCTTCGTAGCATGGTCTGAGGAAGGGTTAGCTTTCCTAATAAAAAGCGTCAATCTCAGCCAGCCTTCTCTTGTTCCCCTTCTTCCTTTCTCGATTTAGGCACGTTGGTCACTATTTGATGTAGTGCGACCGTAAGGGAAAGGCCAGGACATTTACCAGGACACTGACAACCACCTCTAGCTCGCAAACCACCCATATCGAACTCCTACTTCAGGTTTCTAATGAAATAAGAAATTGAAACACATGTGTTTAAGCTTCTACAAACTGGGTTTTCTGTTACAGGTGGCCAAATAGATTTTTTTTTTAAATTCTTGGTTTTTGGGGGTTTTTTTTATTTTTTTATTTTTTTAAATTTTATTTATTTGTCAGAGAGAGAGCGAGCACAGGCAGACAGAGTGGCAGGCAGAGGCAGAAGCAGGCTCCCTGCTGAGCAAGGAGCCCGATGCGGGACTCGATCCCAGGACACTGGGATCATGACCTGAGCCGAAGGCAGCCGCTTAACCAACTGAGCCACCCAGGCCAAATAGATTTTTTATTTTTTATTTTTATTTTTTAAAGATTTTATTTATTTATTTGTCAGAGAGAGAGAGAGAGAGTGCACAGGCAGACAGAGGCAGAGGGAGAAGCAGGCTTCCCGCCGAGCAAGGAGCCCGATGTGGGACTCGATCCCAGGACGCTGGGATCATGACCTGAGCCGCTTAACCAACTGAGCCACCCAGGCGTCCCTGCCAAATAGATTTTTAATTGAGACAGTTTAAATTGCCAATATTCTAGGGAGATAAATATCCATCATTATCATTTATAATCTAAAATGAACAAAATATATCTGTCCATGTTCAGCAATAATTGAAAAATCTTACTCATACTAACTAAGTCTCTTCAGAGTATCATTAAAGAATACCTATCCTGCTTCCAGGTTTCTCTTAGATTTTTTTAAAATGCCTAGTGGGCTCTCTTCTAAAAATAAATCTTAAAAAAAAAAAGCAGGGGGTGGTGGTGCCTGGGAGATTCAGTCAGCTGAGCACCCGACTCTTGGTTTCAGCTCAGGTCATGACCTCAGGGTTGTGAGATCGAGCCCCAGGTTGGGCTCCAGGCTCAGTGTGCAATCTGCTTAAGACTCCCTCTCCCTCTGCCCCTCCCCTGCTCCCCACTCTCACTCTCACTCTCACTCTCTCCAAATAAATAAATAAATAAATCTTAAAAACATAAAATGCCTAGTGGGCAAGGTAGCTAACTACAGGGTGAGTTCACTGCCAGGCTGAATAGGGAGTGGGCACCTGGTGTAGAGATGGGCGTCCCAGGAATAGACTAGCTTGACAAGTTCAAGTCCTAGTCCTTTCACAGCGACTAGTCATACCCCAGCCCTTCACTCTGCTTGGGATTCTGAGTCTGATGTCAGATTTGTGAAGAAAGAACCTGCAGGACAAGAACATCCACTTTGATTAGCTCAGTACTAGGAAGAAGTGTGCAGAAGTCCTCTGAACACAAAGCATAGGTCATGTGTACTCCACTGTCACTTGTACCAAGTGACTAAATACTCAAGGATTCCGGATTTATTTTACCTGGTTGATATGGAAGGTAGAAAGGTGTACCCTGATTCAAGACTGCCTTTTCCTCTATTTTTTTTCTCTCTTTCTCTTTCATTTTCTTTCTTTCTCTCTTTTTCTTTTTCTTTCTTTCTGTCTTTCTCTCTTTCTTTTTCTTTCTCTCTCTCTTTCTTTCTTGCAGCATCTGTAAAGCATTTCACTTTCTAATTGTGGATCACACAGTGTTTTCATGGCTCATGTTACTGTTTTTCAACTTCCAGCCTTTCTTTCCACCCCCACTCTTAAATGAGAAATAAAATGAAAAAGGAGGCCAGTTGGAATTTATTTTCCTCCCTCTGTAACAGATGTTAAATGCAAACTTTTTAAATGAGGGGATATTAAAAGAGCCTTCTTTTTATCCCAGAGCAATTGCCCTGCATCCTAAGTCCCAGGCTCAGGAGGGAACCTCACTGATCTTTTTATGCGGGGTGCAGACAGAGAACAGCGGAGCTCAAAGCTGGCTCTGCCCCCTTCCCATCCAGAGCCTTGGGCAAGACTTTGAATCTCTCTGGGTCTCAGTTTACTCATCTGAGGGGGATTGGATGAAAGAATCTTTGAAGTTATTCCAGCTCATAAGAGTCAATGAGTTGTCTCCAAAATTCAAATGTAAAACTACTGACCATTTTTATGAGAAAAATCACTTTCCCTTCTTTTCCCCAGTTTCTTTTCTCTATAACCAGGGATCATCTCATAAATTTGGTTTTATGAAGGATTTGTGGCTAATCTCAGTCGCTTAGGGGGAAAGCTCTCTGTTAAAGTAGATGTTGGGGAAGCTGCCTCTCTAACTCGGATACGGGGCTTTAATCTGTGTAGAAAGCTTCACATGACAGATATCAATACATCTCCGCTCTCCTTCAATACTTTTGATGTGAGAAATGTTTATTGTTCATATTTGGCCAAAGCACCTGTATGTTATTAAGTTCCTCCCCTCCCCCCACTTCCCATATACACCCATACATTTGTTATGGTACTTCTAGCTAATTCTGCTTTTCAAATGGAGGCCAATAATCTTGTGCTTTCCCTCCTGCTGAGCGGCTCCACCTGAGTCACAAGTACCTGTCCTGTTTCCGTCACTCACTCCCTGATAAATGCCATCACCTTACAGTGCTTAAACAGCAAATCCGTATGGGTGGAACGTTATTTTATTTCTTTTCTGTTGTTATTATTATTATTTTTTTTTAATTTATTTGTCAGAGAGAGCACAAGCAGAGGGAGGAGCAGGGAAAGGGAGAAGCAGGCTCCCCACTGAGCAAGGAGCCGGTGCGGGACTCGATCCCAGGACCCTGGGATCATGACCTGAGCTGAAGGCAGAGGCTTCAACCCACCGAGCCACCCAGGCGCCCCTGCAATCCTTCTTTTCAATCTAGCAAATGCCTGAGGCTAATTCACTTAAGACTTATTTAAATTTTACAGCTCATTTTTACTACAGCATCCTGAGCCTCTGATTCTGCCCAATTTTGTCACATTTCAACAAATGAAATGTGATTTTGCTATTAAGTTGCCTAAAGAACAGGAACATTTGCTCAAGAGAAACACAGGAAGTCAGGGAACGTGGGCTTGGTTCCTATTTCGCATCCTCATGCCCCGAAAACATCCAGCCCATTTTCTCCTTCCGTGTGGGCAAGTGTAAAGCTTCAAGGCCCAGCTCAGAGCCACATGGTTTCCATTTCCTGGCCTCCTCCCTCAGCCCCTGCAGCCCCCAGAGCACACACAAGGGCCTCATCCTCTATTCGCAGACATAAGATACCGTCACTTGGACATTTTTCACAGAAGCAAATGAGGCATAAAAAGTCAAGACTCTGCATACGTATCAGCCCAAATAAGAAAGAGCCGCCCGCTGGCTGCCTTTGTTCCCTTGGTTCGTACTACCCCGCACGTTGTTCAGAGCACTGTCCCACTCAGTAGTCTCACAGAGCCCTCCCCCTAAGCCTCAAGTCACAGAAGCAAATGGCTACGTGAAGGGGTGCGATGACGGGCCAAGGTCGCACATGTCAGGGGCAGACCCAGGACTCGAACCTCAGCCTCTGACTCTGAGTCCCTGCTCAGTTTTCTCCCTACCACCATACACTGTGCAACATTCTTCCTTGTTGGACTGAAGACACAGAGGAACACGGCCTGACTGGGCAATGTTCGGTTCCAGAAAAGTTGTCTTGGGAGATGCGGTAGGACGGGGTGCTATGCACCTGGACTACGGGCCCAACAGCCCCAGTGTGACTCTGGACTCTGCCTCTTAATAGCCGTGTGACACTGCGTCACCCCAGGGGGCTTCATTCACATGGGGCTTCATATGGATGATGTCCTAAGAGGTCTTCAGTGCAGCTTGTCGGGGAGTTACTTGATTGCCCGTGACCCAGAAGTCCCATCTCAGAAAGGAGTAGTGATGCCTCCTTCCAAGGCTGTGGTGGCAAGTGAATAATATAAAGCACATAAATTGGGGCGCCTGGGCGGCTCAGTCCGTTAAGCATCTGCCTTCGGCTCAGGTCATGATCCCGGTCCTGAGATCAAGCCCCGCATTGGGCTCCCTGCTTGGCAGGAAGCCTGCTTCTCCCTCTCCCTCTGCCTGCTGCTCCCCCTGCTTGTGCTCTCTCTCTCTATCAAATAAATAAAGAAAATCTTTTTTTTTTTAAATCACATAAATCCTGGCCCAGTAAAAGATACCCCCAAATTCTCTGTGCCTCTGGAAGACTATTCCCCTGATCTCTACCTTCTTGCATATGTCTCTGCCCATATCCCTTTCTGTGAATACCCTCCGTGCTCTCTACTCCTCCCGTGGTAGGGAAGCCCCACGGCAGTCCGCCACGGATCGAAGACAGCGCTAAACCAGGCACTGTGCTAAGCTCAAACACACACACCTTCCCTCCATCCCCTCTTTCAGAATCTCCCCCACGCTACTGCTAATCCCGGCCCCACGGATGAGTGAGCACCACGAGCTGCTCCAGAGGAGTCTGGATAAGGGTAGCCTCATCCCAGTTCTACCACTGACAGTCTCGGTGACCAACAGGCCCAGAACATCCCCTCTCTGAGTCTCATCTAACTCATCCGCTAGGAGACACTCCTAATACCTGTCCTGTCCCTTAAGAGAATCACTGTCTCCGCGAACAGGATGAATCTATGAAGCTGTTAAGCAAATGAAAAAAAAAGAAAGGTGAAGTCAGTAGAAGGGGCTCTGAGTGATTATTAAAAGAAATGGCCAGGCTCTTTTTAATTAGCAAGAGCCCAGTTTTGAAATCTGCCTCTGAAAATCCTGAAGAGAACCTAACAGACAGGGGCGGAGGACAAAATGTGTAATCATCAACACAGTGAGAAGATGGGAAGCCCCATGGAACGAAGACACTGCAGCACTCTGGAAAGAGGGAGAGTTGAAAATTAGAGCTGATTTCGAGACTAAGAGGGAGGAGGACGTCAGAGGACGTTAGGATACCTTGCAATCTTCTTTTGTATTCCTGATTTCAGGAGGACTGTGTGGCTATGGAACTAAGTTCTGCCAACCAGACCCAGCTCACCTGCCTGTTTCTTACCTGTGCAAACCTACCAGACAATCGCACGGAATCGCCCATTTTCTATCCCCTGCTCATCTTTGCATCATTTTAAAGAATGACACATTGGGGCACCCGGCTGGCTCAGTCAGTAGAGCACGTGACTCTTGATCTCAGGGCTGTGAGTTTGAGCCCCATGTTGGGCATAGAGATTACTTAGAATTAATAAAGGATGAAAGGGAGGGAGGGAGGGAGGCAAACACACAGTAACAGAGTCCTTAAAGTTAGACGTGGGATAGTATACGCCTACAGCGATCGTGTTTCTGAGTACACATTCCTCACCCGTGTGTATTGATGGGACAACTAGATGTGATACACAACTCAGATAGTCCCCTGGAGACATTACAGATGATCAGGCCAGAGTGTTTGTTCAACCACACGAGTTTGCTGTGCACCTCCCTGCCACACGCCAGGCCACACACTGGTTACTACACAGAAAGTTGCGAGTGGCATGGGACCGACACCAAAGGACTCATTTCAGAATGGGCAGGGGAGGGACAACTGAGGCTCTGGCTATTTGCTGTAGTTATCTCAAGTGCTTTCATTATGTTATGTTTTTTCTTATTTACTTTATGTCTTTCTTTTCCCCAAGGTGGAGTGAGGGAGGATTAACCACAGCATCTGGTAATAATTTACCAATGTTGACATTCTCCCTAGTACCAACTAGAAATATCTCGTGCCTTAGCATCATTTTGTAGGTCCCTGGCAAAAAATAGGCACTGTACTTTCTTAAGACCTTGTAAATATAGGGGTCCCTGGGTGGCTCAGTGGGCTGAAGCCTCTGCCTTCAGCTCAGGTCATGATCCCAGGGTCCTGGGATCCAGCCCCACATAGGGCTCTCTGCTCAGCGGGGAACCTGCTTACTCCTCTCTCTCTCTGCCTACCTCTCTGCCTACTTGTGATCTCTGTCTGCCAAATAAATAAATAAAATCTTTAAAAATTTTTTTTAAAAAAGGACCTTGTAAATATAAATATGTATATATTTATTTATTTACACACATATGAAAATGTAAAATAATTTACATATGTATGTACATATGTATGTAAGTATATATATATATATTGGCCTCTGTCCCGTATTCCTGACACAGAGCTCCTAAAACTTAGTAATTTCATAAGTGATAAGAGCACTAGGAACATCTTTTTTTAAAAGATTTTATGTATTTATTTGACAGAGAGAGATCACAAGTAGGCAGAGAGATAGGCAGGGGGGGGAGAAGCAGGCTCTCCGCGAAGCAGAGAGCCCCGATGTGGGGCTCGATCCCAGGACCCTAGAATCATGACCTGAGCTGAAGGCAGAGGCTTAACCCACTGAGCCACCCAAGGAGCACGTTTTGCTATAATATTTGGTCTTTGAGTCCAGTTCCTAACAGAGAGTTCCTATATCCCTTGGCACTTCTTAGGTGATGGGATCATCTTTTGTTCTAATGAGGCAATGTTTGCTGAGCTCCTAGAGAGGGGCTGGTCATCAGAAAGACTGAGTCATGACTAGATGCTTAGAACTTTCAGCCCAATCCTCTATCCTCCAGGAAGGGGAGAGGGGCTAGAAATGGAGTTAATGATCGAGCATGACTACATGATGAAGCCTCCATAAAAATCCCAAAGGCACAAGACTTGGGGAGCTTCCAGGTTGGTGAACCCGTAGAGGTGCCGGGGAGCGGTGCTCTGGGAGAGGGTGGAGAAGCTCCGTGCCCCTTCCCATAGAGCTTGCCCCATGCATCTCTTCCGTCTGGATGTTCATCTGTATCCTTTATCACACCCTTTTATCACAACCCAGTAATATAAGTAAGCATTTCCCTGAGTTCTGCAAGCCGTTCTAGCAAATTATTGATCTCAAGAAGGGGTTTGTGGGAATGTTGATTTATAGCCAGTAGGTCAGAAATATGGTAACAATCTGGCACTCAAATCTGGCATCTAAAGTATGTGTGGCGGGGGGGAGAGTCTTTTGTGGGACTGAATCCTTAACCTATGGGGTCTATGCTAACTCCTGGTAGACACTGTCAGTGAATTATAGGACAGAAGCTGGTCTCACAGAGAATTGCTTGGTGGTGGAAAAGCCACACACACTGGGTGATCAGACGCGTCCAAAGTGAAGTGTGTGTAAAGGAGAAACACAAAGGAAGACTGAGTTTTTCCTACCCAGCAATAAAGTGAGGGAGATGGCTCTTTGCATTAAAAAAAAATGATAAACTGTTTTTCCTTAAAACAAACAAACAAGCAGTAAACCATTTGTAGTGCCTTCAAAGAATATTGCGTTAACAAAAGCTAGTCTCTACCTTGAAGTCTTTATCCCGCGGTTTCTGCTGAAAACCGCTCAAGGCCGGACTCCAAAGTTTTGCACACCACGCGTTGCAAGCTGCCCACTTTCCTTTCCGCGGACTCTGCTGCCCCCTGTCCGGAGCTAAGAAGGTTGCAGGGGGTAGAATTTTTTGAACAAAGCTTTTCCTAGAACGGCGGTTTGTAGGATTTCTTCCATCGCATGATGACATGCGACATTTTCACATCTCGCCGATTAATACCAAGGACTTCTTTGCTTAGGGACGCGCCTGCCCGCTTTCCTTCCCCGGAGAGCTGGCACGGCTGTGGGAACGACGTAAAGGGCTGTCGCCCGCCGAGCCCCTGGGCGCGCAGGCACCGGGCGGGGGACGGGCCGGGCCGCACCCGAGGGCCCCCGCGCTCCACAGACCGCGCAGCGCCGCCCTCTGCCCGGGTTCGTCTCACTGCCTGCCAGTGTATCTGAGCCCGGGTTCGTGTCACTGCCTGCGAGTGTATCTGAGCCCGGAGCCCGGGGTCAAGACTAAGGAGAGCGAAGGGAACTCCGGAGGCGGCCACCTGAGCAGAGAGGCCCCCCGAGCTGCGCGCAGTGGCCCTGCGCCGTGCAAGGTTTCCACTTACAGCCGCGAACAGGGAAACGTTTCTCCAGCTGAGGGAGCATCACGTCGTCAATAAAGATCTGCCCATGACCGGACCTCCTGTGCACAAGACGACAGAAAGACATACCAAGAGAAAAGAACCCCAGGGACCACCCCGGTATCCGAACACTGAGCCTAAGAGAGATGCTTAAAATGTGGCGCTCCTTCCCCGTTTTCCCTCAGCGCTGGGATGTTGCTACACCTCATGAAAGCCGTTTTGTCCTTGTCAGAAAACGCATGCACGCAGGCATTCGTCGTTTATAGGTTTTCATTATTTACCTCATTTCCATGTGGCGCTTCCTCTTTCAGTAAGTCATGTTTTCCCTTCAAAGCGCCTTTCCGCAAGTTTTCTATTCTTTTCTTTCCTTTTAGTTCACTCTCAAACATTAACTATGCACGTATTTCTATACCCTATAATAAGGTTTTCTGTTCTCCTGGTCTCTTGGTACCTTCCTTGACTTTATCAGTCCTACAGCATTTTGTAAGAACATAACACCCCTCCAAAAAAAGACATATTTCTCATTAGTCCACAACAACGGGATCAAAACGGATTTCGATAGTTAAAATACTTAAAAATAACACTGAATGGATGCGTCAGTGGAAAGAGCGTCCATTGGCTTGGGGGTACACCAGCCATGGCTCCGATGACGGCGCTGGCCTCTTACCCTCACGGAGCCTCAATTTTCTCCTGCGTACAATGGGCATAATAAATGTCTACCTCATACATTTGTTTTAAGGAACAAATAAGCAAATAGGTAAGTGCTTTGGAAACTGTAAAGCACTAATCAAATGTAAGGCATGCTGTTAAATTGCTCATTGGAGGGATGCAGATTTCATAACTTTTCCTTTTGAACGCCATTGTTCTAATCACAACATTTTTATTTGCCCATACCTCACTGTTCTAGATCTTGTCAAAACCAGGAGTGGTTCTCTTTTCTCTGCCAGGCCCCTGTTAATTAAGTGACTCTTGATAAAACTAGCAAGACAAAAATTTCCGCACACAAGAGAACAGCATTGCATTCAAAGAGGGTTTTTTTTTTTCATCCCCTTTCATCGTTTACCCAAGATAATGTCAAATAACACTCAGCTAGCATCCATCCCTTTTCAGGCCACTTTTTTTGCCCCTCTAGAAGCCCAAATCACTTGAAACCTTGAAGGCAGAGATTGACCCCAGGTATGCTACGGTAACCCTCCAGGGACTGAGCTCAGTAACTGCACCCGAGCGACTAGAAAACCTGACCCCCTTTAATAGCCTTTCTTGGACCGAGATGAATGACAACATTAGCTTCTAATTACAAACTTCGTTTTCTTATTAGAGCAAAAAGAGGATTTCTTTTCCTCTAAGAGAAATATTAAAAGTAGGATCCATATAGAATTCCCAGTGGAGACAGAGAAATGTCATTAAAATTTGCAGAGCATTAACTGCTTCTATCTCATTACCTTGTCATGACGCGTCTATGTGACCTCTTGGGGTGCCCGGCCAGAGTGCCGTAGGGCCGTGTCCACGAACAACACTGACAGCTCATCCATCCCAACTCTTCATCCGGAAAACGTCCACGAAGCCCCTCAGTCTGCAAGTCAAATTAGCCATGATCTCTGGAAGGTTCATTATTTAAACCATTTCCCCCCTGGAAATGACAGATTATTCTAGAACCCTTTGAGATATTTTTAAAAATCCTTTTTCTAATACCCTCTGGACCCCCCCCCCAAATATTAGACTTTCAGGAAAAGAAGCAAGCAGGCAAGTAATCTGAAGGACACAAAACCAGTCTGATGTCAGTTCCTTCCACAATTGGCCTCTATCCCGCGGTGGTGAGCTCCTGTTGGGGAAATGTCCGGCAAAGGGGCCACAGTGAAGGAGGGGAAAGAAGGGTGTTGGGTGGGCACCATGACTGAATTAGTCTGAGTGTCTTCATGGAACTAATTCTGCTCTGAGAACACTTGCTGGATAAACTATGTAAATCTGTGCTTTGGATCAAGGAAATGAACCTAGGGATACTAATCTTCCTGTAACACGATTCAATGCATGCCATTTCCCTTTAAAACCTTCAATACATATCTTTGAATAAATGAGTGGTGAATTGTTAGTGGTTACTCGTTGCCTGTAAAGTTTAAAAAGTGGCCTTGGAAGATTTCTGTAAACGGAAGCCAATATATATCTCATTCATTCCCTCGTTCAGTGAAGATGTATTGGGTACCTAATAAGAAAGGAACTTTTCTTGGTGGTGGAGATTCAGACGTGAACAGATATACCACATACCTGGACCTAACTTCTTGGGGCTACATCTGATCTTCCACTATTCATTAGTACTAGGGCTGCCCACCTGCCCACACTTTCTTAAACATAATCTAAGCTTCTGCTTTGTCAAGGTTCTTTATCCTTCCCTTGCAGCACATATGGGCAATTCGGACTTTTCCCTCAAAAATTAAGCTCCAGGGGCGCCTGGGTTAAGCCTCTGCCTTTGGCTCAGGTCATGATCCCAGGGTCCTGGGATCGAGCCCCTTCTGTCTGTCAAATAAATAAATAAAATCTTTTTTAAAAAAATTAAGCTTGAGGGGTGCCTGGGTGGCTCAGTGGGTTAAAGCCTCTGCCTTCGGCTCAGGTCATGATCTCAGGGTCCTGGGATCGAGCCCCGCATCGGGCTCTCTGCTCAGCAGGGAGCCTGCTTCCTCCTCTCTCCCTGCCTGCTTCTATGCCTACTTGGATCTCTGCCTGTCAAATAAATAAATAAAATCTTTAAAAAAAAATTAAGCTCGAGTGTGCCTTCTTCTGCAAGCTCCCTCCTAACCACACTCTCCTCCTTCTCTGATGTGAAGGTCGCGCTGTCCTCTGAACTCACTGCGAACTCGACCTGAAGCTTTGTTTTCGCATCATCCTCTCTATTACTGTTACTTCAATATTGTCTCCTCTGTCTTTCAGGGAAGGACCTTTTCACCTGTACTTACAGCAGCCAGCCTAGTAAGAGTTGGTACTTAGTAAATAAGTAAATGTCAAAAAAACAAATGAACTAATGAAGTCCTTGCGACTTAAGTTGTAGAACTGTTTACACACCTGACAATATATTTCTCAAATCCCCTTAAAGGTATGATTTCATCAACTCAAAAGTCAAATAGGTCATTTGTTCAAGATTATTCAATGCAATGAAAATGTAAAACTGCCCATAAGAAAATAAAAATGTGGGGCACCTGGGTGGCTCAGTGGGTTAAGCCGCTGCCTTTGGCTCAGGTCATGATCTCAGGGTCTTGGGATCGAGTCCCGCATCGGGCTCTCTGCTCAGCGGGGAGCCTGCTTCCCTCTCTCTCTCTCTCTGCCTGCCTGTCTACTGTGATCTCTCTCTGTCAAATAAATAAATAAAAATCTTTAAAAAAAAAAAAGAAAATAAAAATGTGTTGGACTGCATATCTCATTAAAGTATTTGAAGCAGAATCATGTACTATCTCCAGAGAAATAAAATTGGAAGAGTGTGCTTGGAATCGCTGAGTAACACCAGTTCTTTCTAAGATGATTTGAAGATTTGAACAATAAATCTATAGTTTCAAGACTTCAACTGAACTCACGTCAATCCCCTAAACCTCTCGCTTCTCAGCTATACATGCAGATCGATCCAACTGAACACATCCTCCATCTAGCTGGGCTGCTGAACAATAGGAGAATATCCTGCAATCCCATGGGACATCTTTTTTTTTAAATATTTTATTTATTTGAGAAAGAGAGAACAAGCTGCAGAGAAGGGCAGAGGGAGAGGGAGAAGCAGGCTGCCCCCACCCGAGCAGGGAGCCTGACACAGGTCAGTCCCAGGACCCTGGCATCATGACCTGGGCCAAAGACAGATACTTAACAGACTGAGCCACCAAGTCGCTCCTCCCTTGGGACATCTTAAATGTCCCTGATGAGTTCCTTCTCTTACTCCCTCAAGAGTTGTTTCCAAACCACTTCTTCTCAAGCTACCTACCAATCTCCATCCCCTCCAATCCCAGCCAGGACAACAGAGCTCTCCTCCTGATAATAACAATAATGAACTATAGCAACAGCATTTGCCAAGCACTATGCTTACTTAGGCATTTTACCTCGGGGGCATGATCTCAGTTAATCTTCACAAGGAACACCACTTATTGAAGTAGATACTATTATTCCCATTTTACAGACTGGGAAACCGAAGCAGACAGAGGTCCAATAACTTGACCAAGATCTCACAGTCCGTAAGTGTAATATCCAGGTCATGAATCCAGGACTTGGACTTACAACCTGGATATGACAAACTCTAGAGCCAACTGGTACTGGCAAACCTACACCAAGTTGACTGCCTGTTCTCCTCTTCCCTGGGGACCCCGTAAAGGCAGGGAGAGGATTTTTTAGTAGGCTGTGTGGCTCTGGCCGCAGGCTAGCTCACGCTGGCCTCTATGGCTCACATGCCTCTCTCTGTTCAGTCCAGTTGTCCTGCAGCCAGTGTCAACTAGTCTGTAGGAGGACAGGCAGCGGGAATCTACATCTATGAGTTTTATTAACTGCATTGACCTAACCAGCCTCGGCTGAGGTTGTCATAGCAGAATATAACAGATGCCCCAGACTGGGTGAC
>PISX010032406.1:0-16267 GCA_004024625.1 Mellivora capensis
TTCCGCCTTGTCATTTTTTCCAGATAAGATTATATGAAGGAGCAAATAAAATACTAAAAGGGTGGCAAAGACCCTAGGAAAATGCCCTTTAAAGAAAAAATTGAATTAACTGCAAGACTAAAGAATCATGGGGAGAAAGCCATGAATTCCACGCATTGCTTTCTCCTCCTCTGGAGTTCCGCTGCTCTCCTTGTTAAGTAAACTTGGTCTTGGATGGATTTCTTTTGATCTTCTAGGGGAGGGGCCTGTTGTAGTGATTCTCAAGTGTCTTTGCCCGAGGCAGAGCTGCACCGCCCTTACCAGGGCCCGGGCTGAGTAATTCGCTCAGTTTCGCTTTCGGGAACTTTTGTTCCCTGAGCGCTTTCCGTAGAGTCCGGAGGATGGGAATGAAAATGGCGGCCTCCTAGTCTCCGGCCTGGAAGAGCTGAGATTCGGGGCTCCACTCCTCAGAGAAAATCCCCAGCTACTCCCATATCCCTCGCCTCTGGCCGCGCTCCGAGCTCACCCAGCCTGCGACCGGTTCAAGGTAACACCGAGCTGAGAGCTCACTCCTCGGCTCTGTCTCTGTAGCCGGCTTCCCGCTCCGATACCTGCGAGCTCTGCGACACTCAAGACACCCTTCTGTGACCCTGCGGGACCTGGGGCCACGCTGACCCCGCGTGGGCTTCACCCCGGTTTAGCCTCTGGAGCGATGTCCCTCCATGGAGCAGACTTTTAAAAGTCCCAATTTAGTGCTCCATTGCTCCGCTGCTTGCCGGGAGCCGGCCCCTCCCCCGCGGTCTATCCTCCCGTCGCTTTCGATTCACTTCTCTGCCGGTCCTACCTTTCAGAAAGTGGTCGATTTCCTGTTTCCAGAATTGCTGTTCTTCCTCTCTTCGATCTCCCATTGGATTTGTAGGTGTTCGCAATGTTTTGATAAGCTATCTAGCTGATCTCCTGCTACCTGATGTCGTCTCAGCTGCTACTTCTCCGCCATCTTGCTCCTCCCCAAGCGTCAAGGTCAGTTCTCTTTTTCTTTTTTATCTCTAATGTCCTTGAAAATGAATGATTGTTAATTGTCTATTCTCATTCATGGATAAAGGGCTGAGTTTTTAATATGCTATACAGCATGGATGTTCTGAATATATACATTCTAATTTTCCTACTAACTTCCTCACCTGAATGGGAAGGTTAACTCTAGTCTCCATGTACATGAATGCTTCCTTTCAATTGGCAAGAGAGAATACCCCACCAAACTCCCATCCCCACCAAACAGCAACAAAAAGGACTTTACTTTGGAGTGCCTATATCTAAGCTCAGGTACCTAGCTCTTCCTCACACAGATCAGCTGACATTTTTAGAGATCACTGTTACCATTTTATTTTCTTTCTTTCTTTCTTTCTTTCTTTCTTTCTTTCTTTCTTTCTTTCCTTCTTTCCTCTATCATTTTTCCATGGCTATGGCACTAGCTGTTACCTCTATCATAGACATTTACCTAATATTCTTTTGAAATTTAGTTTCTGCTCTAGTTAGTTTTTCAATATCACTGCTTTGGTTTTGTATCTTTAAGAAACTGTTTTGGTGTTTTTTAATTAAAAATTGAAGTATAGTTGACCTACAATGTTAGGTTAGGTTCCAGTGCACAACATAGTGAATCAATACTTGTACACTCTGCACCATGCTCACTGTGTTAAGTGTAGCTGATCTCTGATCTTTGGTTGTTCTCTTCTCTCCTGTCAGGACCATCATGAATTAATTCTAACTTAAATTTCCTTATAGTCATTTCAGTATAATATATAGAGGGGACAGAGGTCAATGTAAATATTTGGTTGAATAAGATTGTGTAATTTTCTTTCTTGAGCACAAATAGCACCATGAACTCTACATGGGTGATGTAGAGTAAGATCGTCCTACTTACACAAGTGTTAGTGTACATGAGGGTTTGTACCTTGAGTAGGAAATGTGGCTCATAGGAACCCTGTTGTAAGTTCTGCTGCAGCCTGTAGGCACAAGTCATTGAAGGTAGAAGAGCTAATGGAGTAAAAGATGTGCTTGGCTTGTTGTCCTGGTCGGTGCAGAGATTCCTAGTGGAATGTTTTGATTTTTCAGTAAGCTCATCCCTTTGTATATCACAACATGCAATTCCATCATCCTAGAACTTAATAAAGGGGTTTTATATGGTGATACAATCAAAAGTAGATACCAGAATTTCATTCCTAGTCTTCCCACTTTATAACACTTCTATACATCAAGGAACCTGAAAACTCTGTTCATCTCACTATGCCAACAATACCCATCTTCCATACTAGATTATATTAGATACAAAAGAGAGTTTCTTGGACTGAATCAACCTCAGGATTAAACTACCAAGAAAACCCAATCTGCTTTTCCTATTTATATATTACTTCTGCACACTGTCATTTTATAACAGTAGCAGTAATACTCCATTTTTAAATATCTTTATTAGATAAAGGAGAAGGTTGAATATTTCTCAAAGACCATTCATGGTAATGGAATTCTACTTTTTGAACTAAACTTTAAGGATTTCATGAGAATCACTTCAATTTGTAACATTAGCTGTGAAAACTGAAAGATCCTAGAAAATGAAAGCTCTTTTTCTTCATAGGCATAGGGAGAGGGAATTTTAACATTTGGTAATGACCAAAATTCATTTAATTGCAGAATGATTCTGCATTCATTGTACAGCAAGAACTGGAAAGACTTGAGCTCTGCTCAGGCTCTCCTATAGCATCTTTTTAAAAAGATTTTATTTATTTGACAGAGAGAGATCACAAGTAGGCAGAGAGGCAGGCAGAGAGAGAGAGAGGGAAGCAGGCTCCCTGCTGAGCAGAGAGCCCAATGTGGGACTTGATCCCAGGACCCTGAGATCATGACCTGAGCTGAAGGCAGTGGCTTTAACCCACTGAGCCACCCAGGCGCCCCTCTCCTATACCATTTTTATCTCTGCATGTTCCTTTATGCCTGCTGCAGTGATTAATCAGCAATATTGTCCATTCTCCATTTCATATTTCCTTTTTTAAAATTCCTGTATGAAGTTTCTAAATATTCATTTCTTTATTTGTTTCATTTGTTCTTGAGCCTGGCTTTCTACTGCTTTGCAGATTTTTCATTAATGATCACAGTGGTGGTGGGTATTATGGAGAGCACATATTTCATGGAGCACTGAGTGTGGTGTATAAACAATGAATTTTGGAACACCAAAAAAATAAAATGAAATAATATTTTAAGTTGGCAAGAAAAAAAATGATCACACATAAAAAGTTTGCTGCAAGGAAACTAAAACTCAAATTAGGAATAATTTTTTTTTTTTTTTTAAAGAATCTGACTCCCATTATCCTTATTCAATGTCTTTTGTGAGGTTTCTTTGTGTTTCTTTTTTTTTTTTTTTATTTACAATGTGACATATATTAACTTGGATTCACATTCATAGAAAAAAGATTTGTCACTATTATAATCATACTTTCAAAAAAGTATGCTAAAGAGAGGATCTCAAGCATGAGTTGCTAATTGTCATCTAAAATTCTGTTTGATTTGTCATCTCTTTCTTTTTCTTTTTCTTACCTATTTACCTGTCACTTAGCATCTTTAAGGATAAGAGTTTCAAAAAGACCAAAAGAACAGATAAGGCAGATATGAACTTGATAGGAGCTTGACAGACTCCAGTGAAGTCTTCAATATGAATAGAGTTCAGAGAAAAGTAGAATTTAGAATTTTGAAATTTAAAAATGTAATAAATAACCTTCTGACTCAAATAACCTTCTGTAATGTTTTATGATGACTACTTGGATGTAGCACAGCCCACTCATTCTATTATGTATGAAATTTTACAGAAATATGGTTAAAAACATGGATTTAATAGTCAGAGAGTCCAGGGTTCAACTGCATCTCTAACACTTATATGTTATGATTTGTAGTATGTTACTTAATATTTATGGACTTCATTTTTCTAAGGTGTAAAATGGGGTGATAATAGTAGTAATAATAATACCTATTTCATGGAGTTGTTACAAGGATTGAATTAGATAATGTATGCAAAGTGCTTAGCAAAGAGCGTGATGCATAGTAAGTGCAGTAAAATGTTAATAAATACAAAGAAATAGCTTTTGAATAGTATTTCTATGCTATTTTTTAAAAGTTTGTGAAATTGCTTCCCTTATTTGTTATTCCAATATATTTTATAACTGGAATTTTTACCTTCTAGATATAACTTCTAAAAATACTTAATAAATATATTTTTAAAATTCTTTTGGAATATTAAATAAGGAATTCCTGTGAGGTATTGTGGGGGAAAAAAAAAACATATAGATGAGGGAGAAAGCAGAAGCATGAGATGAAGGAAGAGAATGAGCACCAACTCTGTGAGATGCTCAGGAGCAACCTCCACCTTGAAGCCTGGAGCTTCAGGGCACAAGTGCGGCTGGAGACAAGTCTTGGGCCTTTGTAGAGGAGGCAGCTGGTTAACTTAAGGTCAGGATTCTGGAGGAAATAGACTCCAATGAACAAGACAAACTAGGAGAAAAAATAAAATGGGCAAATTAACCATTACAGAATAAGATTTTTGACACATCTCCCATAATGGATAGAACAAGTAGATTTTTTTTTAACATATAATGTATTATTAGCTCCAGGGGTACAGGTCTGTGAATTGCCAGGTTTACACACTTCACAGCACTCACCATAGCACATACCCTCCCCAATGTCCATAACCCAACCACCCTCTCCCTACCCCCCCTACCCCCAGGCAACCCTCAGTTTGTTTTGTGAGATTAAGAGTCTTTTATGGTTTGTCTCCCTCCCCCTCCCATCTTGTTTCATTTCTTCTTTTCCTACCTCCCAAGCCCCCCATGTTGCTTCTCAACTTCCTTATATCAGGGAGATCATATAATAGTGAACAAGTAGATTTTTAAAATAGGTAAAAAATAATCATGAATGTCAGGATTAACCAGCTTGATCTAATAGACATACATAGAACCCTAAACAAAAATTGGGGAATACCCATTTTCCTCACATATGGAACATTTCTGGAAACTTCTACATCTTGAATTATGAGGTTTCTGCAGAAACACTGCTCTGCAGGATTCTATGGTTTCTATCAGTTTTGCTGAGTTGTTTCTGCTACTCTGTGGACTGAAATGCCAGGGCCCACCCTGGTGCAATCCAACTTGTTCAATATTTTTCAAACTGTCATGCATAATATCTAATCTCCCTCAGTCCCTGATGTTCTCACAGATACTGAACAAAATTTTCCTCTGCCCTTCCTTTCATAAAGCTCCTCTTGAGAGAAAGCTAAAATTGCCCATTTTAAGTAGAGTCCCAGGAAGTCTAAGAAGCGTTATCCCTCAGTCATAGTAGATGCATCTAGAACTTGCTCTTAAAATCACTTAAATTCACCACCCTGCAAATTCAATGAAAACCAAGTTAAAAGATGATTTTCTGTTTAGTAATTTGCTCTTCATGCTGACTCTAAAATTTTTATAAGCAACAAATGTGTTTTTCTTTTTAAAAAAATCTTCAAATACCTAATCACGTAGTACATAAAAAAATAGTTTTGAATGATACAAAATGTCTATATAGTATCTGATGTTTTACAAGCCAAAACCCTCCTAGGGATCATGTCGTCTGCCTATGTGTATCAGAGTTCCATGGTCAAAGAGGTGATGAAGCAAAGGGCTTACGATAAAGTAACAAGGTTGAACTTCATATAAGCTCTGTGCTTTTGAGAGCAGCGACAGGTGAGAAACTTCCCTATCCTTTTGTAATTCTTTGTTTGAGAAGTGACAAAATGGCTAAGCCGCTAACCAGCTAACTGCAAAAGACCACCATGCCCCTTCATACTCTGAATTAAGACTCTTCCTGAAGGACTCTTGTGTTTTATAAAATCTCCAATTTTGTCCATCTTCTATAAGATATTTATCATAATGAATGTTCTCTCTGTTGCAATGGCTTGAATAAAATTATTTCCGTAACTATCTGGAACATTTTGTCTTTCAGGATTTGGTGCTACAACCCAGGTAGTATTTGTCCCTGCCTCAGGATCCTGTTTACTCCTACCAGGTAATGAGACCCCTTCAGAGCTCTTGTGCTTCATTCCTGAGTGATGATACAGGGACCCAAAAGTGAGCTCAGTTCCTAATCCTGTGTTCTGGACTCCTGTCCATTCATAGCATGATAAAAGATTTGATTTGATACCTTTTGAGTACTTGCTTCATATATGGTGCCAGATTCTTCTGGTTTCATGGTCTGATCATTTTTGTGATTCCTGTAAATGTATCAGTGGTTTCTAGAGATCTTGTTGTTTTGGCTGAAAGACAACCACCAATCTGGTGTTAGTCTTTTCTGTTTATCTTTTACCCTGTCTTGAGGTAAAAACAACTAAGAATTTGTACCCACTACTAATAAAACCCCATTTAGACCAGTGATATTTTGTTTCTGTGTTTATGCTTAACTCATGGCTGAATGTTTTACAATAAAGTTATAAGCTCTCCATTTGTGTCTGTTTGTATGTTTATATATTTGTAACTCAGAAAGGTCTTTACATCTCATTGTGTAAGTGTATAATATTTTCCTACCCTTCATGGTATTAATAAATTAGATAATAAAATCTCTTATAGGAGCCCTACTCTGATTGACTTAGTGATAAAAAGCACTTAAGTAAGCTGAATATTTCTAAAATTTTCAGATACGAAGGAAATTAAACCTCAAATATTTTCAAAGTTAAAAAAAAGAGTTATCCTTATAGAAATGAACCCAGAAATGTTTTAAGAATTCAAGTGCACATAATTTAGGTAAATCCTTGGCAAATAAGATTTGTTTTGATTTAATTAAAAGCAGCTACCTATTTTCTATTAGATCAAAGTTAAGTATAATATGCATAGAGTCTTTTTTCTATTTTGGTAAGGTTTTCCTAAACATATACACATTAACGATTCAAAAAAGATATGACTTCTACTAAATGTTTAAGATTATGAAAAATATGAATATGTTTAACCAAAATTGAACCATAATTTTGACAAATTTTATTTCAACAGTGTTTTAGACACTCTTGCAAAGAAAAGACGGACATCCACCCAAAATGTGGTTCAGATTGGAGACTGATGTTGCTACAGGAACACCAAGAAGGGAGGAATATTACTCACATTAGGGGGCTTTCTGGAGAGAGCAGGGCAGGCCTGCCAAACAGGTCCAAAGTGTCCTGACAGAGAAAGGAGACTGGCCTGGGTCTTTTATGGCGGTTTGGGGGAGGAGCGGGAGTGAAGTTTCCTACATGCCAGCAGGGACTTGGCATGGTTTGAACTTCCCACCAGTAGCAAAGGAGGAAGCACTTGGTCTTTCCTATCAACTTGCCTAGAGTAGTCAAACATCAACTTAGGCAGACTCCTAATTAAAAATAGTATCAGTGTTTTGTAATATGTCAACTTGAAGATAATTTCTAAGATTTTTAGGTAACTTAAACCCTTGTATTGATATTAAACTGAGTTAATCAATCAATATTTACTAGATGCCTAGATCATTTCTAAGTAAGACAGAATACTGAAACATTAATAACTAAGCATAATTTTGTTCATAATTTTGCCTCTTATTTCTACGGTATAGAGAGTATGTATTTGGGTCCATTAACATGTTCATTTTTGCTACTTTGAGAAGCTATGCTATAAGGGATGTGTTCGTGTTAAGGAGATGAGAGTAGTTTTGCCTTAAGGTAAAATGCCTTTCCAGAATAAGAGGAGAATGTAGGACAAAACCCAAACGAATACAGATAGCTATGGAAAGTGTACTGGGATTTTTTTTTTCTTTTTGTAATGGTCAAAGCTGACTAAGTTTGATGGGTGTATTAGTTTCCTTTTGCTTCTATAACAATTTACCACAATGAAGTAACTTAAAACAGTTCAGAAAAGTCCAAAATGGGTCTCACTGGGCTAAAATCAAGACAGTAGGCTACGTTCTTCCTGGAAGGACTAGGAGAGAATCAATTTTCTTTCCTTTTCACCCTTGTAGAGGCTTCCTAGAATCCTTGATTCACAGCCCACTTCCATCTTCAAAGCCAGCAATAACCAGTTGGTCTTTCTCACATTATATCATTCTAACACTGACTCCTCTGTCTGTCTCTTCTACATTTAAACAGCCATTGTGATTATGTTGGGTCTACCAGATAATCTGGGATAATCCTGTTACTTTAGGGTCAGATGATTGGTAACCTTAATTCCTTCTGCAATGGAATTAATTCCCTCTTGTCCTGTAACATAACATATTCAGTTTTCAGGAATTAGGAAGTGGGCATCTTTGAGGGGCCATTTCTCCACCTACCACAATGAATTAATTATAAAATTTTCAAAAAGTTTCATAACAGGGGCACCTGGGTGGTTCAGCCAGTTAAGCATCTCACTTTTGATTTTGGCTCAGGTCATCATCTCAAGGTGGTGAGATGGAACCCCGCTGGGCTCCATGCTCAGTGGGGATTCTGCTTGAGATTCTCTTCCTCCCTTTCCCTCTCCCTCCATGCACTCTCACTGTCTCTCTCAAATGATAAGGAAAAAAATCTTAAAAAAAAAAAAGATTTCTAATAAATGTTGTATTGGTACAAAGACAGAATTTGGTCTTTTTGGTTAATGTGGAAAATTTTTCTTGGATTATTGGCCTGCTCTAAGAAGCAGTTGTAAAATATTATTCTGATTTTATGTAATCTGTCTAGATTACTGCCCAGATCCCTATTAAGATTCTAGGTTGTCTGACAGCTGGCCCTTTCCCTCAAATTATGAAGAAGCCCTGTGAGCTGCAGCCCAAGGACTTCATATAAACCTCAAAGCACTGAACAGCACAGCAGACCTGGGTCATGGGTCACAGAAGACATGGGTCAGAGTTCCTTATGGATGTCTGGGCCACTAAGTTCTCTCCCTCTTTTTTGAGACATTCCTTAATGAACATTCTCCCTACTGCAATAGCCTAGGTAAAACATTTCCTTAATTGTCTAGTACATTCTTTCACAAAAGCAAAACACCATCCTTAAATTGCCTGTTTTCCAAGCTGACTTTTGCTTCACCTGAAACTCTTGCTCTGAAGTCGAAGTATAGCTTGATCAGTTGTTCAGAGCATGGAGTCTGGAGCAAGTCTCAGATTTTGGCTCTGCCATTCATACTGTATGACCACGGGCAAGGGACTTGATCTTCCGGTGCTTCGATGTACCTATCCATAAATGGGGATGAGGAGGGGATGATCATGGTGGGGATCGTGATTGGAATGTTGGTGATGATGATGATGATGATGATGATGACAGTGATGAGCAGGAGAAGGAGGAGGAAGGTGGTGATGGTGACGATAGTGATGGGACCTACCTCCCAAGGATACTATGAAAGGAGCTCAGAACAAGTGCCTGGTTCAGATGGCTGTACATACATCTGCTGTTCTTATTTGAGGAACATCTAAGGCTCACCATGTCCTAATATTCTGAGGAAAGTTTAGCCATTCTAATGAGCTGAAATTTCATGCTCACCTTTAACCTCAGGGCTTGCATGGCACATACATTGTAAAAGAATAATAAACATTGAGTAAGTTAATGGAAGATGGCGAATGGGTGGATTTTGGGAGGAAGGAAGGAACTATGGGTGAGGAGGCAGGTATTATTATTAGCAAAAGATGCCTAGTTTTCATCAACTGTAGTATTTCCTTACAGTTAAATGAGCAATTTGAATTCTAAACTCTATCTCAAAGATGTGTCCTTTACTCTCAGAAATCAAATTAAATACATTTCTTCAAGGAAGTGTGTGCCACACAGGCAGCTGATAGGACCAAGACCGCTGCACTCCATGTTCTGGGGTCGAGGCGTGTGAGGCAGTTCGACCTAACTGCAATTATGCAGCTGTCTCTGGAAACCTGGTTTCTTTCCTAAGGTAGAGAGTATAAATTAAAGTCTAGCCAGATTGAAATGCATCACTGCTCAACTGAGTACAGAAACTTGAATTCACACTTTGATTTGTCAGGAAGACAGAAATGCTTTCAACATATACTCAGCCCCATCATTCTTCACACCAAATGGAAATACGCAGACTTATCCCGGCACCTAATGTGGGAAATCTTTTTAAACTTTAAAACAGACAGTAGAACTGTATGTCATTTTTAAAAATTAAGCTGTAATATGATATTCAGGTTATGTTCCCTGAAATGAATCAATATTCCCGGCAATCAGCCATAACGCTTGCTATGTACTGCCCTCTAGTGGATTCCTGTAAGAATAGTGTTCCTCAGAACATTATTTCAATAACCTATGCATAAGCTTTCTTTTCAATGGGATATTAGATCTTTGACATAAACTTTAAAAATGCATTTGAAAATACTAAATGATAATCCTCAAAACTATTTTTTAAAATCACCTTGTTTTAAAATTATCTGATGTCAAGGTAAAGTACTTATTTATTTCCCCCAGAGCTTGGCTCCCCCTTAGGAGTTTGCCATAGTATTGGTTTATTTCTGTTTTGGCCCATGTTTTTAGCAGTCCCTCAGGCTACTACTACTTCTGAATTCACTCTGGGCAAAAGAGGGTTGGCTTTATACTTGTCAGAAGAAGCTCACATAGCTCCTTTAAACACTGCCTTGACACTACGGGGCAAGCAACCATTTCTTCTCATTTTACAAAGAAAAGTCACAAATCAATGCTAAAGTTGAGAGTAATACTGAGATGCTCCCATATCTGGTGCCCCCTGAATGTGTGAAGGTCTGATAACTGGAAAGTCACACGACATCCAGCATACTGTGATTTGACTTGTTCCATCAGAATTTGGTTTGAAGTGTCTGCCTTCTGCTTGGGTCATGATCCCAGGGCCCTAGGATGGAGCTTTGTGATGGGCTCCCTGATCCGCGGGGAGTCTGCTTCTCCCTTTGCCCCTCTCTCCACCCCCGACCCTGCTTATGCTCTCTCCCTCACTCTCTCTCTTTCTCAAATTAGAAAATAAAACCTAAAAAAAAAAATTAGTTTGATGAAATATTACCTGTCTTTTCGTGGTTACCCAATTTCTTACTGCTTCCATTTCTGTAACATTTTCTGTTGTCTTAAAAAAAAAACACCTCACAGTACAGCTGTTCCTCATAAGGTAATTTTCTTCCTCATTTTTTGGGTGAACATTATACAGCAAACATTGTGCAAAATTGGGAACTTAATGTATGAGGTTTTTTTCAGGGCAGGAAATTATGACAAATACTAACTAAATAACAGGACTCTCACAGGTTACTAATTACATGGAAAAGAAAATGACCAGAAGGACCTTTCTGGAAGAAAATTATTGGTTTTTTTTTCTCTTTAAAGTAAGCATGACTAAAGCTAAGCTCAATTTAGTCCTCTAAATATACACATAAAATATGAAATCATTGTGCAGAAACTAGCCTCCTTCTAGCTGGTAAAAGACTTCTTTAGAAGTGGGATTCGAAAATATTGTTCTAGCAGTTACTCACCACCAGATTGATGAATACTGGAAATATGTTTGCAGTCTAATGAAATTTCGAGATAACACAGCACTTCAAGTCATGCTATTTGAGTTTATTTTGAATGCATTTCTATATTCTATTTGCTTATCAAAATAGTCCTTCAATCTTCACAGTAATGAGTATAGGCAATTGTCTGGTTAGCCTATACTAATATCCTCAATTACATTTTAAATATGCTATAACCAAACTTTGAGATAAAACTCTTTACAGAATGCTTTAACAAAAAAGATTAAGAGAAAAAGAGGAGCTCTTGAAATTGACTGATTAAATTTGACTCTAGTGTAATTTGATATATTCATCATTTACTTATTCACTCTCTTGCTCTAAAAATATTCATTGAGCATCTACTATATACCAGAATGTAAAATGCAGAGTGTTCAAACATGATCATGAAGGTCCTGCCGAGGAGGAGTTCAACATTTAGTGGACAAGTCAGATGGGTAAATAGACTAATTAAAATACAATATAGTTCAATATTGTAATAGAGGAATGTATGGGTTATTATGGGACATTTTACAGGAGGAGATTATTTGCATTTTAAAAAATAAGTGAGTTTGTTGGGTACACAGTCTGCAGTGAGCCTACTCGAAATGCAAATGTAGCCAGGCACCAAAAAGGCTGGCTTGTACAAGAAACTACAAATTGTTCCATTTGGCCTGCGTTAGGGCAGCCTGGAAGGAAAGGGGGAGTTTGTTGGGTGGGTGGAGGTCTTCACATATTTCAACAGGTGCTTTGAAAAGTTTATGGAAACAGTTGAAGAATTTTAAGCAGAATATTGATATGATCAAATTTAAATTTTAGAAGGTGTCACCTGATGGAGGAAAAATGTGAGGGACGTTTCATTAGCAGCAGGCAAACATGTTAAGAGGATTGGGGGTATTCCAAACATGAGATGATGAGAAATGCAAAGCCAAAAAGACCATAAATCTAATGAAATACATCTTAAGAAACTTAACATTTATTTTCTAGATTTACAAATTCTGTAAAGTGAGTGTTTTATAAATCATATCACATCCTTTCTCAGGTGAGAAATGTATAGAAGTAAAATTTCTAATTGGAAATATAGCTACATATTATTAATACAAAAGGTGTTATTCATATTTGCTTATTTATTCTTTCTCATTAGGTATCATTCTGTATGCCTTTTTGTTTCTTATTTGTCGAATATGCAATCAGACCTGAATTTTGCCTTCTCAAATACATCCTGTCCCTTTCTAGGCTATTTTGGTCATTTAAAAAGCATTATTCGTGGACCATTAGAAATCACTGAAATAAAATCAGTGGGGGGAAGGAGTTGATAGGAGAAAGATGACAAGGGACACTGATAGACACCTAGGATACAACACCGGCATGCCACAATGATGGAAGACAGTCTAGAACACAAGGCACCGACCCTTAATTAGACGGAGGTAATCTAAGAATCATCTAAGGCACCTCAATCCTGGGCTGAAAATAGAATAAAAATGAGCCCAATTTCAATGCTTAAATGAAATTATACTGGGGGAAAAATAAGCAAAGCTCTTTATACTCTTTATGACAGCTGAACTCAATTTTAGTAGGAAAAATTAAGAGTGCTTAGTTTAAAGGGGAAAAAAAGCAAATTTATGTGCATTGTCATGAGTCAGGAAGCCTGGAGCCTTCACTCCAGACTGGATGCAGAAGGCTCTTGGTTCAGAGCCCTCTAGGTGCCAAGTGCTACACAGTCACCTGCTGGCTGTGGGTCCTTGGACACATTTCTTAGCCTGTCTAGGCAGAGTTTCTTCATCTATAACAGGGTGTCATGGCACTATTGACATTTTTAGGCCAGATAATCTTTTGTTGCAGGGGACTCTCTCGAACATAATCCCAAACTATTTACCCAGGAGATTCTGAGCGCATTTCCTCCAGTGTGAGGTGAATTTCCTGCCTGTGTACAGCCTCGTTTCCCTATAGATGACTGCTAACACACACATCTCCACATTGTGGGTCCCATACACCCAGGCTAAATCTTTGAGAAGAGCAATATTTCCCAAAGAATTAAAATCTACAAGAATTAGCACCCTGGCTAAAAACAGAAGGAGTTCACATTACCAAGTAAACATACAGGTTTTTAATCTTACACGTCTGCATTTTAATCAGTTTACAATTTTCCTTAAGAATCATGGAGTGAATTATTAATATTTGGATAAATAATCTGTTGTTCATAAAAACACAGGCACAGTCTGAATTCAAGTTTTTCTTTCTTGCTAGATAGAAATCATTTGCAGGCACATTTGAAGTCAAAATTTGCTCTAACTTCTACCATCAACAGAATGTTATGTTCATTTAGTTCATTGGTTGATTTTAGGAACTGAGTTCATTATTAGGACCTCTTGTACAAATATGAATTTCACACTTTTCTGTTTCTTTTTAAATTTTGACTGCTAATTTTAGCTTCTTTTTAAAAGACTTTATTTATTTATTTGACAGAGAGAGACAGTGAGAGAGAGAACACAAGCGGGGGGGGTGTGGGAGAGGGAGAAACAGGTTTCCCACCAAGCAGGGAGCCCGATGTGGGCCTTGATCCCAGCACCCTGGGATCAGTGCTTGAGCCAAAGGCAGATGCCTAATGACTGAGCCACCCAGGCACCCTATCTTCTTTTTAAATCGTGTAAGTTACAGAGCCACATCTGATGGCCCATTTAATGTTAAGAAAGGTCTAGACTTCACTGTTAGAGGATTTTCTTTTCTTCTTATAGTCACACTTGCCAACTTCAAAACTTGAGCTTATCTTTTATTGACACATCTTCTCTATCATTACTTACCCTGGATGAATAGTTGGGCTTCCAGAGCTAAACGATGGGATAAAAAGACATGTAGAGAGGGGCGCCTGGATGGCTCAGTTGCCTTAAATATCCAACTCTTGGTTTTGGCTCAGGTCATGATCTCAGGGTCCTGGTACTGAGGCTCACATGGGGCTCTGCTCTCAGTGCCATGGAGTCTGCTGAAGATTATCTTCTTCTCCCTCTGCTCCTCCCACTGCATTTTCTCTCTCACCCTTTCTCTAAAATAAATGAATAAGATCTTTTAGAAAAAAGACACATAGAGAGAGAGAGAGTTACAATGAGATAAACATGGAGAATTTTATGGCTTTTTAATATTCAGCAGCACTCTTAGTTTCTAAAACAGATTTTTAAATAAAAAACGTGGAATTTAAAGCACAAAATTAAACATGAGTTGTGTGGCCTAAGATGCAGCTGAGGGATTCCAAAACTACCCCCAAAATGGGATCTGCAATCAGCTATTAGTTCTCCAGCCATTGCTTCAAGTGTTGAGGACAGAGAAATCACCCCTGACCTCACTTATAGAGAGCAGAAGTCCTGTAGGAAGCAGAGGAGGGCATTTATTTTTTTTTAAGATTTTATTTATTTATTTGACAGACAGAGCTTACAAGTAGGCGGAGAGGCAGACAGAGAGAGAGAAGGAAGCAGGCTCCCCGCAGAGCAGAGAGCCTGGTGTGGGGCTCGATCCCAGGACCCTGGAATCATGACCCAAGCCGTAGGCAGAGGCTTAACCCACTGAGCCACCCAGGCACCCCAGAGGAGGGCATTTAAATATCTTTTGTGACTTCTGTCATTTCTCTAGGCAGATCACTTTGAACATCTCCACGTGGTATGATCAGAGGCAGAATAGAAAACTCTTAGAGAGGAATAGCTACTCCTCTTTCTGCTCTCATCAAGAATAATAGTATTAACAATTATAATCCAGGGTCCACTCCAAACTTCATGTAATATTTTGATAGTATCAGTAAGCAGGCTAAATGACCCCTGCATAGTTACTTATCTGTACAATAACATGCTATTTTTGCCCCCAAATTAGAAATGCTTAACTTCCAGCAAATCTAACCAGGTGCGACTTCTGTATGTGGGGAGTTGCCACCAACATGGTGTGAGTTTATGGGTACAAAGAAAAATCTTCCCAAATACCTCTGAAACCCTTTTCTCAGGCATGTGGGCTTCATGTCTTTGAGATAAGAGTTTGCTTCATCTGCAAAGTGGGAGTAATAGTCAGTATTCAGCTCTTTTAACAAGATAGTAAAATGAGATACACCTGGCCAGAGCCTAATGGGCTGGGCACTGCCATGGGAGGGAAGAAGGAAACTTAAAAAGGAATGTGGGCAAATGTTGAAGGCAAGCTTGCTCATGACCCGGTTTTTTCAAGGCCCACTCCATTCCAGTTCCCATGATTGCCCTCTTCTCTTCTCACTTATTAAAGTTAGAATTGTGGGTTTTAAAAGGTCTTCTTGGACAAGTTCCCAGGCCACTCAACCAAACTGACAATGTTCTACTGATAAGGTCTTTTGCTAACTCCAGAATTCATTGTTTGAAAGGAATAATTAAAACAATTTTATAGCCACCAGCCCCACTGAGGATTTCAGTATTCTGCAAAAGCAAATATGTCACCTGGTAGAATTCTCTAGGGAATCCGTCAGGTCCTGGGCTCTTGTTTTTTGGGAGGTTTTTGATCACTGCTTCAATTTCGTTACTAGATATCGATCTATTCAGGTTATCAATTTCTTCCTGGTTCAATTTTGGGAGTTTATAGTTTTCCAGGAATGCATCCATTTCATCTAGGTTACTTAACTTATTGGCATATAACTGTTGATAATAGCTTCTGATGATTGTTTCTACTTCCTTGGTGTTAGTTGTGATCTCTCCCTTTTCATTCATAATTTTATTAATTTGAGCTTTCTCTCTTTTCTTTTGGATTAGTGTGGCCAATGGTTTATCGATCTTATTGATTCTTTAAAAAAACCAGCTTCTAGTTTCATTGATAC